>MJEU01000134.1:0-39584 GCA_001748505.1 Sporisorium iseilematis-ciliati | reverse complement strand
ACCCACCCACCCCGCGGCGCGCCCCCTCCCTCGGCTTGACAGATTTCGACCTACTCGTCTCGCAACTCGACCAACCCTCTGCTTCGAACTACGAACAGCTTTCGCTCATCTCGGAGTTTCTCGGACCGGCCAAACCGGTCTCTGCGACGCCTGACCAGCTCGCGTCTCTTTCGGTGGGACTGATCGAGTGCGATTCGCGACGCGTGACGAGGGAGGGCAAGATCAAGCAAAAGCTGAGCTGTGTAGGGGTGAGGGTGGACAAGTGTCCGATCTGCCTAGCGCAGTTCCGGGAAGGGCAGAAGGCGGTCGTGTTGGCGTGTGGGCATATGGTGCACGAGGAGTGTGGCATGGCCTGGTTTCGGAGGGATTCAAGGTGTGTGGTGTGTAGGAGGGTGGCGGTGTAGGTTGAGGTCGGCGGTGGAGGCGAAGAAAATAGGAAAGACGAGGAGAGAGGATGGCATGCGTTTGAACGTGGTGACTTTTGGTGCGAGTGTGTGTGCAAGCGGTCGTTCGAGCATGGCTAACTTTAGTTACGATCGACGGGTCAGATGCTGTTCAGATCACAGAGACCAGCGTGAATGTGGTTGCGTGTAGGTGAGCCATGTGTGGGCATGATAAACGAATGAAAACGCTCCGTCTTTGGCAGCGATCGCTGAACTGGAACGGAGCTGCGTCAGTGACAATGGTTGAGGTGCTCTACGGAGTGTTCAGTCCATACCGTTATTCGCTGTTTCGAGTCTCATTCTGCTCAACGACACCTCAGCTCAACGTCAAGTTGACTCGACAACCCGTCACACAGACACAAAACAACTCAAGTGCTGTGTGATGCACACTACGCCGGTTCTCATGCTACTACTGTACACGGCTGACAGCGGAAACGCTTTTAGTTGATCGCAAAAAGATTCAGTCTAAGCCTCGACATCCTGCTGACCAGAGTACTCGGGCAGCACCTTGCACGCGCCCTCCCAGGTCAAGCTGGCATCGCACAGCTGGCGGATCACGTCGATCACCTGGTCGATCGGACCGATGCGCTGGGCGGTCGAATCGCGCTCTCGCAGCGTCATGGTGCCCTTGCTCAAGCTGGCAAAGTCGAGCGTGCAGGCAAAGGGGGTTCCGAGCTCGTCGTTTCGCGCGTACCGACGTCCGATGCTGGCGTTCGAGTCGTCGACCCTCGACGCGACGCCGGCGGAGCGGAGCTTTCGGCTGACCTGCTTGACCAGAGGCGCGAGCTTCTCGTTCGAGCTGATGGGCACGATCAACGCCTTGATGGGCGCGACGAGCGGCGGCAAGCTGAGCACGCCCCGGTCCTGATCCTCCGCCCGCGTCCAGAAGCTGTGCTCGAGCAGAGAGTAAAAGATCCGTCCGATCCCGAACGACGGCTCGATGACGTTGGGCGTAAACTCGCGCACCGTCTCGCGGATCGTCTTCATCTCGACCGTCACGACGTCGGTGGTCAGCTCGAACGTCTGCCCCGTGCAGACGGTGAGCGGCGCCGAACCGTTCTTGAGGTGCGACTCGAGCTCGGCGAGCTTCTTCTGGTCCATCTCGAGGATGGCCTCCTCCACCATCTTGGCGTCCTTCTTGAACTTGGGCCCGATGTTCTTCTTGACGATGGTGGGCACGAGCGCCTCGTACACCTTGGGCTCCTTGTGCGCCTTCTGCACGACGAGGTCCTTCTTGGTGCGCTTGCTGTGCACGGTCAAGTCGTACGCGCTGCGGTCCGCGCAGCCGACGCACTCGATCCAGCCGTACGAAGTGTGGATCTCGGCATCCCAGCAGTCGCTGGCGTAGTGCGCCATCTCGTTGCTCATGTGCTGTCGGAAGCGCAGACGCGTAGCGTCGATGCCGATCTTGACGAGGAAGAGGTAGATGCGTCCGATAAAGTAGCCGAGCGTCTGGTTGTCGATGATGCCGGCCGAGACGGCCTCGCCGATGGTCTTGGTGGTGATGTCGGTCTTACCGGACTCCTGGACGTCCTTGGCGAGCAGGGGGACCTTGATGTCCTTGACCTCGTCGAATCGCTCGTGGTTCTTGTCCTCCGGGTCGACAAAGTGCTCGATCTCGGCCATGGTGAATTCGCGGACACGCAGCAGGCCGGCGCGTGGGCTGATCTCGTTACGGAACGACTTGCCGATCTGGGCACTGGCGAAAGGAACACGGCCGTTGTTGAACTCGAGCAGACGCTGGAAGTTGACAAAGTGACCCTGGGCCGTCTCGGGACGCAGGTAGCCCTTGACCTGGCCAGTGGGTCCGATGGAAGACTCGAACATCAGGTTGAACTCGATCGGTTCCGAGACCTCGTTGCCGGACTCGGGCGAGCGGATGTCGTACTTGCGGATGAGCTCGCCGAGCTGCTTGCCGTCGAAGTTGTCGATCTGTGCGAGGGTGGAGGTGTACTCTTCGACGAGGGCGTCGTCGAGCTTGACGGCGGACGACTTGACCTTCTTCTTCTTGCTCTTCTTGTCGTCGCTGCCGGCCGTCTCGGCGGGGACGGCGATGGACTCGCCAGCCTCCTTGGCACGAGCCTGCTTGTCGCCTTCGAGACGAGCCTCGAGCACCCCTTCGACGAGGTGGTCGGCACGGAAGATCTCGCCGTTCTTGGTATCCTTGCACATCCAGTCGGCGAACTTGTCGACGTGGCCAGAGGTCTTGAGGACGTCTGCGAGCGTCATGATGGTGGTGTCGAGCTCGAGCATCTCCTCCTCGATGATAAAGTGGTTACGCCATTGGTTGATGATGTTGGCCTGAAGGGCGGCACCGGTGGGACCGTAGTCGTAGAGACCGCCGACGCCGCCGTAGATCTCGAAAGCCTGGATGTAGAAGAAGCGCTTGGTCATGAGACCCTCGAGCTGGCCACGAGAGAAGGGGTGAGCATCGCGCTTGACATCTGGACGGTTGGAGACAGCCGAAGGAGCCGGAGCGTCGGGAGAGACACCGGGAGCGACGTTGGACATGGTGCGCGAAAACGAGCTTGCAGTCGATGCTGTGATAGGGGCGGGGAAGGAAAGTCGATGAACAGAAGATCGTGCGATCGGTGCCGAAGATCGAAGCGCTGCCGAAAAGTGTGAAGACAGAGATGGCAGGATGGACCGGGACGCAACGAGCATGAACTAGCGGGGCGAGGTTCCAGCGATGGGTATGTGTGCAGAGTCGTGACGGCAACGTTGGTTGTATGTCGTCGTCGTCGTTCGTGGTTGGTGGGTTGACGTTTTGAAGGAGGATCGAGCATTCTCTCTTCACTTCATTGACAGGCGAGAAAGAAATCTGCAGAAGGCCGAGAAGAACTGCCCGCGTGCGCTAAAATGACTCGGGCTGGCTCCTCGATGTAACAGCCTGTTTTTTTTCCTAAAAAAAGCTCGGGATGTTCAGCGTCGAAAAGTCTGACAAACGAAACCTTTTCCCAAAATGAAGCGAGGGTCCAAGCTGGACAGTGCGCGGACCGCATACGATATGCACGGCGAGCGTCTTTGAGATTTTTAGGCGAAAAAACGCAGGGAAAGAAGGCTAAAAAAGCTTCAGTTCGAGACACGAAAAAAGTTCGAAAAAGGCACAAAAGGAAAATTTTGGTTCTGGGAATGGACCCTCTCTTGGTTTGGGTGCCTCGACGAAAGGCGTGCTGGCTGGCTTGGCTGGCTTAAGCGCGGCAAACAAATGCAGGGAAAAAATGAAAAAAATGAAATTTTTACCTTCACCTTCAATTGTCAGCAGCTTCAGCCTCCTGGCCCAAGCGTTCTCTCGCTGCAAGCCAGAGACAAAAAAGGTGGTCCGGGCTCTCACGGACCAAATTTTTTGAAATTTTTCTGGCTTGCTCAGCTACGAACCCTGCAAAAAAATCTCGAATGAGCAAAAAAAGAGAGCTGTGCTGCATGCAAAAAAAAGCCAGGCCGCACTGTTTGATAGAGACTTGGAATGGGAAAAAAATTGAGGCAGCAGACCGAGTCAACGTGCCGGCTTGGCCCTTGCGACTCTCAAATGCGGCTCAGCTTCTCCTGCTACAGAGTGGTAGACTGTGGCTCTGGCTCCTCTTACCGCCACTTTCGAAGCTCGAACTGGAACTTCACTTCCATCCAGACGACAACTCTTCCTCATCATCTCCATCCACCACACCATCGAGACTGAGCGACATAAAAGCTCGGTTCCTAACAGCGATCAGCAGCAGTTCCTGATTGTACCGCCCTCCGATACCGGACGGAACGCATCTGAAGCTTCAAAAAGCAGAGCCTCTGCATTGCCGGCTCATCCTTACTCTACCATCTGTCGTTCCTGACTGGTTCAAGGCGTCTTCCGACCATCCTTCTTCGACGATCGTATCGCAGCAGCATATACCATGTTCAGTCTGTAACTGCTCGGATCGCATCACCTCGTCATCAACTTGCAGCATAGCTTGCCATCACTTGGCCCAAGCGTTACCTCTCAGAGCCTCCTCTCGACTCGCCTGGCCTCGCTCCATAGCCTTGCTTCCTTAGCAGCGAACAGCTTCGCTGCACCTCGACACTTCCGGAGTCACCACCTCGCATCGGTATAGCCAAGATGAGCCGACCACCGCCACTCGCACACTCGTACTCGTCGCCTAAGCTGGGTGCTGCGGCCATCTACAGCACCAGCTCTCCCTCGGGCTCGCCCCGGCCGTACTTTGCTCAGCACTTGCCAGGTACCATGTCCCCCTACCGTGATGCATCGGCTCGCTATGCACACCTCGGAAGTCCCCGGATAAGCTCGTTGAGTCGGGACGCTACCGCCGCCCTCAAAGGAAGCAATTACCCCACCTCTTCCTCTCGACCAACTTCTCCCACGCCCGGATCACGCTCGGCGTCTCCTAGCAGCGAAAGCGATCGTTCGAGCAGCTCATCTTCAGCAGGTCACCGTGGCCAAGACAACGATGCCGGGCATGACGAACGACCTCTCCTCACTCGGGGCGACTCGTCTAGTCGCAGAGACGGGCCATCTCATCACGATTCCTACCACGACGACGCCTCGGGCTCTGCAGCAGCCCAGAGCACCGGATCTCCTAGCGCTCTCAAGCGTCTTCAGCAACTGCAACCAATAGATACTAAAGGTGAGTTCCATACCATTCTCTTTCTTCGCTGAGCCATCTTTTCGCCCTTGTTCCGACAAGCGACCTCGACTTCGCCTCCAGCACGCGCCGCTTTTTCGCTTTATCCGCCGACACTCCCGACTTTCTTGGCTTGAGATGCGATGCAGTTTCAGCTCCATGTTCCTCAGCTTCGGCTTTCTGACGTTCGGCTGCAAGTCCTATTGTGGCCGAGTGACCCAGCTCGACACTGCCACGAGAGTCGGATGACCATCAAGTACGTCCCCCTTCGGTGTGGCAAGGAGAGAAGATTAAGCGTTCGAGATAGCAAGCCTTTGCCATCTTCCCAGCTTCCCGCCGAAACTGTGCTGCGGTGTTAGGTTGCTCTCGCCACCTTCCAAGGCGGTGGTCGACTCGCCTCGTATGCATTGCTGAGGTGGGTTGCAGGCACGAGCTGTAGTCCATCAGTTATGTTCCGTCGTGGCGCTGTGGACCTTTGGGGGTCAAAGCTGCGCTCTTGCCGGTATCATCCGTACTTTGCGCCATTTTGCATTCTGTTGGCGATGCTCGGTCCCCTTCCGATGCCTTGCTTGGTGCTTTTTCTGCTCAGGCCTCGCGTCTGCAGTCCGTGGCTGGCCGCGGACTCGCCGCTCCTGGTATGTGGTCTCACTGGTGATGATGATGGATTCTCTCCAGAGACATGTGCCCAGTCATGTGTAAGACGCTCGGTTGGTGGGGATCAAGAGACGAGTTCGCGACGACCGCGCTCCTTGACAGAGACCGAGAATCACTGGTCTCTGCCGAGCGTCTTGCTTCTCTAGGCAACTCTTTCTCCGATCGAGAACTGTCAGCGCGTAGTAGACATCGCAGCCACCTGAACTGATCTTGGATGCATGCATGTCTTTGCAGTTGTCGGCATCAAGATCTTGCTGATCTTCCGACTGCGCGTTAGCATAGACGTCTCAGTGCTCCCGTCACTCAGCGAGCAAGTCTGCTGCAGCTGTCATGGACCGGAGGAATCTCTTGTAGTTAGGTCGTGACGCCAGCATGCGCAACCCCGCATCCGCACGCGAACCAAGCGTAAGGAGCTTGAGGCAGCTCGGCCTCGCTCTCTTTCTCGCCTAGAGAAAGGGCCGAAGAGTGGGGCATGGATTGTCCCGCCGCGAATCGCATGAAAGCGGGCGGCCAAGTAGTCTTTCATCTCGTTTCTCCCCACTCTCAACCAAACGGAGCTCAGTAGCTTGGACCTAGCGCCTCACCCACTTTCGTCACTGCAGTCACTCCGAGTTGGTGTTGGCGGTCCAGTAGCTGTTGCTTGTGACTTCTGCTGCGAGTATCTGGGCGGGCGAGTCGCTCGCATGGATCTCGTTGCGGCTGCGCGTGTTGCTTGTTCTGCTGCAGCTGTCACAGTGGAGCGCGGCGTGGCGGCTTCCGTGGCTTCTTGTGCCAATTTCCCAGCTTCACTGCTGGAGCGCCCTGTGGTGACGCTGCTTCACAGATGGTGACTACAGATGTGACTGCGCTCGTGCCGACGTTTCGCTTAGAATTATTTCTAATTTTTCGCGAGCCTCCGTGGGCAGTGTGGGTTGGTCTCGGTTTAGAGCTCAGCTGCTGTGTCTCTCTCTCTGCTGCTGCTGTGTTGTTCCGTCTCCGATTAGCTTTCGCTTGGCCTTTCTGGCTGCCGTTGCTGTTCTGCAGCCACACGTTGGCTCCTGTCCAGCCACACTTGTCAAAGGCCCTGCCGTCATCCTCATCCCTCTCTCTCTGCAGCTGCCCGGCAGTTGAAACCTTCGCTTTTTGCGGTTCTTTCCTCTCCGCCGTTCCCGCTCAGCTCAAGGCCTTTGATCCTTCTTTTCTCTCTGCCTCTGCGCCCGCGAGGCTCAGTCGTGTCAATTCAGTCCAAAGCCGCCCGCAATTTCTTCGCCTTTGTTTGGGAAAGGAAACCTTTGGCCCGTCTTACTCCACCCACCCTTTGCCTCGATTCCTCCCTCAATTCTCGCACCGACCACCCACGCCTGCACGTCTCTTCCTTCCAGACTTTCGTATCATTGCTACATCACCCATCCCCCTTTCCCCTATCGAATCCCTCGCTCTTTCCGCTTCCTTCATTACATCAGCTACACGACTGCATCCGATTCACACGCATTGCAGCGATCACCTTCAGCGACGCGGAAAACTCAGCGATTCGACTGAACCTCCGTCAGTGATCGGCAGACCCGTCTCCGATCGGCATTTGCGAAGAGACTCGCTTCACGCTCTTTCAACACATCGCTGTCTCACTCAGCTTTGACAGCGACTCTGATCAATCACACTCCAATCACATCGAGTTCGAGTTGGCATTGCAACTCGGCTCTCAGCACGGAACAAGGGCAAAGATGGCGGCTTCTCCCGAACTCATCAGCTTCACCAACAGCCTTCTCAATACTGACAACATGCTCTCTCCTCTCCACAACACCTTCGCCGCTGCAGACGCTGCTGCACGCAGAACTTCAGCCGGAGAACCTCTGAGCGCAAGCTCACCACGCATCGGCGAAGCCTACGTCAACAGTCCCAAGCGCGATCCGTTGCGCGACGGATACCGCGCCACTCCTCCCTCTTCGGCATGGAGACACTCGGGCTCCTACACCGGTCGCGATGGATCTCCATGGTATAACGACGCGCGCTCGTCTCCGTTCGCATCTTCAGCTGCGCGCGACTATGCCACCCTGGAGTTGGAATCCAGTCTCGGTGCTCCCACACATCCCGCCGGCGATCCAGCCCTCCACTATGGCGACACCAGCAATGCCGACAGCGTCGTCGCACTTTTGCATGCTGCCGCTGCTGCAAACGAGGCCAGCAAACAGACGGATCGCTCCAACGAGAATCGCTTCCCGTCTCCCAGTGCTTTCTACCAGCAGGGTGTCCCAACCTATGGCATCCCACCTTACTCGGGCGCCTATCGCTCCAGCTCTTCGGGTTTGGCCGGATTCACCAACTCACCCAACCTCGGATTTGCACGTCCGTACCGTGGAATCGATGGATCACTGGACGCCGCTTCCCCCTACGCACAGGCGACCGTTCAGCCATCCGCCACTGCCAGCACCGCAGCGGACGAAGATTCCAAGATCCAAGTCAAGACCGAGCCAGATACCCATGAATCCGAAACACAGCAGCAGCAGCAACAACAACAGCAGCAAGAGGCTCAACCCGCAGCCAAGAAAGGTCGCGGTCGAGGTCGCAAGAAGAGCAACGTCAAGCAGGAGGCCGACGCACCAGCGACCTCTGTGCCCGCAGCAGCAGCGAATGGTCCCTCCGCCCTCGACAGCGTTGTATCAGCTGCACTCGCCGCCTCTGAAGCTCCAGCCGGCTACGCTGGTCCTGCTTTCTCTCAGTACGGCTATCCAGACTACAGCGCCACCAGCATCCAAGCCAATGCCTTTGCCGCCAACCCTCTCGTCTCTTTGGCTGCTCAGGTGGCCGGCTCGTTGGCACCAGCTCCAACAGCTGTGCCTACGGTCGACGCATCCAACAAGGCATCCACCTCTGCAGCTGCCGCCGCCAACGCGACATCAAATGGTCCTGCCGCTGCTCCCGCTGCTGCTGCTGCTTCATCCACTTCACCCACCTCACCAGGCACTTCCAAGACCAAGACGGAAAGCGACGCAGGAGGTCCCAAGCTGCACGAGTGCGAGACGTGCGGCAAGTCGTTCAGCCGAAGGTCCGATCTGGCTCGTCACCGACGCATCCACACGGGCGAGCGTCCTTACCCTTGCGACTATCCCGGTTGTGGCAAGAGTTTCATCCAGCGATCGGCGCTTACCGTCCATTCGCGCGTCCACTCGGGCGAGCGTCCTCACAAGTGCGAATTCGAAGGTTGCGACAAGAGCTTCTCCGATAGCAGTTCGCTTGCACGCCATCGACGCACGCACACGGGCCGTCGTCCTTATGTCTGCGACTTTCCCAAGTGCGGCAAGATGTTTACTCGGCGCACCACACTCAACCGCCACTCGCGCTGCCACCAGCCTGGCTACGTCAAGCCCAAGAGCCGCGGCAAGGGTCGAGGCAAGGGCAAAAAGTCGGCCAACAAGGACGATCCTTCTGCTGCCAACGATGACGATGACGATGACGAGGACGACGATGAGGACGAGGATGATGAAGACGACAGCGAGGACGAGGATGATGATGAGGATGAGGACTCTGAAGCCGAATCTGGATCTGGATCCGAGCCCGCTGATTCAGTCACACCACCCGAGACCTCAGCACAGGTCGCTAAGGGCACCAAGCGCGCTGCACCTGGGCGTGGACGCAAGAACTCGACCGCCAAGAAGGCCAACACGGGCAACGCTGCCGGCGTGGTCAACCGCATGAACCGCTCGGCCAGCGACGCCGAAGCCGCCATGACGTTGGCACAGGCAGCGCTTCAGGCACAGTTCAACCCGTACTACGCTGAACAGATGAACGGTGGAGCGACAGCTGATGCACACCAGCAAGTCGGCGCTGCGGCTAGCATGCCGTGGAGTGGCTCTTCCAGCTTTGGTTCGTACCCGATGTCGGCGCAGGATGGCACTGCTGCGCTGTTGGCCGCTAGCAACCACGCCAGCTTCTCGCCAGGAATGGGCAGCAATGACTCGAACGAGGCAATGGAGGCTGCTGCTGCTGTGCTGGGCGGATTCGCCAACTCGCCCGCTCCTGCAGCTGCTGCCGCTGCAAGCAACGGTCAGGACTCGGCGCAGCTATCAGAAGCCCAGCTGTTGCTTGATGCGGCTATGAGCCCGGTTCCAAGACATGCAACGATTCCCGGCATCGCTGGTGCCCCGGCAGACAAGAATGCTGCTGCCTCTCCGACGCGCGGACGCGGTCGAGGCCGTCCTCGTGGATCGCGCGGAGGTCGTCGTGCAGACCGCCCCAGCAATCTTTCTAACGAGACCGGCGCAGATGCTCTTCAGACATCGTCCGAGCAGACTCCTTCAACGGAAGCATCCTCTTGAGGTGCTAGTCTGGTCGCGCATCTGTCGCAATCTCTCTTCCTACTTTTTCCTACTCTTACTTCTAATTCTTCAGGCTTCCGATCCACTCTAGGATGCTCTTGCTGTCCAAGGAGCGCAGGAAGCAACTGAATGTACTTGTATCTTTTCCACGCCCCCCTTACCTTTTCTTGTTTCTCGCATCTTTCCCTGTTCACTTCTGTCGCCTGTGCCTTGCGAGGTTCTTGGCTTGTAATTCATAGAATCTTTCTCCATTTTAGGTGTTGATGGTCGTGTGATCCTGAAATAAAGCTCGAAGAGACTTTCTGAGCCGATCCGATCGAGCCCGATTTCGTGCTTTTTCTTCCTGCACTGCTGAAACGCGAACGCGCTCCCTGAACCCTTTTTGCAAGCTCGACCAACTCTTGTTGTGCCTCCTCTCTTCCATCATCACACCGATCGACCTATCCTCTCACACCATGTCGTCACCATCCTCAACGTCGCGCTACGAACAATACGTAGCCGAAGACATGGCGTACCACAAAGCCTCGACGCCGCTATCGGAGATGCCGTCGTGCACGGACCTGTTTGACAAGTGGGCGCAGTGTTTTGCGCTGGGACCGCAGCTGAAGGCGGTGTACCGGTACGGCGGGGTGCAGGACTGCAAGGGGAAGCTGGATGACTTCAAGTACTGCCTGACGATGAAGGGGATGTCGGCGGAGGAGAGGTACGATGCGTGGGTGAGGAGGAAGGCGGAGAAGACGGCGGAGAGGAGGTTGGGGACGGGGAGTGCGGAGAACGTGTGGGAGTTGAGGAGGGATCCGAGGGAGGAGGTGAGGTCGAAGGCGGGTGTGGGGGGGACGATTGTCTGAAGAGTCTAGGAACGAAAAGGTGTTGAGAGGCGCCACGATACCTGCGGAGGTGAATGCAAAAACAAAGGTGAGCGCTCGACAGTTCTTTCGAGGAGGTCCAGCAACGTGTCGTGCGTGTTTTCTACACACGACAACGACGGATGCTGGAATCCTTCCCGAAAGTCGAACAAAACAAACGTGATGCTGTACGTCTACCTCTTGTTTTTTAAGCTCACCGTCCTTCCTGTTTTTTCCCGCATGCGCTTGCTGCCCTCCAACAGGCGCTGTTGTAAAAACGGTTCGGACGGTTCCACACTTTTCTTTTCCCTCATCACGATCGCCGATGACAGATCTTCCCCCCACCCTTTCCCTCCAGTGCTGTTTGACAGCACACACCAACGTACACACCCGCATCGCAAAGATTCCACCCAACACACCTCCGGGGAAAAAAGGAAAACAAAACGCAGCATCCAACCCAATTTCGATCTTGCGCCCGCCTCTTTTGTTGCTCTCTCGATTTTTCTGTCTTGCCGACCTTGACTAGCTCTGAACGAGTTCAGAGCGTGTCGGTCAACAGATGCGGAATAGTAGGTAGAGGGCACGGGGGAGGTAGCCGGAGAAGCGGCTTCAAAGCGGTGCAGGACGATCCTAACCCTAAGTTCATTTTATGCAGAGAGACACAAAAGGTTCTTTTGGCAGAGTAAACCCAGGGAGGACGCGGAGGGGGGGCATCACTACACGTTTAGGTAGCATGTCTCTCTCTTACTCCTGGCTTTACCGGAAACTGCGCACTCTGCGAGACGTCGATCACATCGCTGGTTCGTTCCCTTGCTCGAGAGACGGGTTTGGAGGCACCAGAGATCGACGAGTAACTCTCATAACCTTGTGGGAAAGGTTTATTTGCGCTACGAGGGAGTTAGTGCAAATGCGGTCCCGTCTTGTTCTGTCGCTTCTTGTCCCCGCCGCTTTAAAAGGGGACAATGAAGGACGGATGCCCGTTTTTTCTTTCTTCGATAGAGTGTTGGGTTGGGGTGCTCTGCGAGGGTGGATAGGGTTGGGGAGTTGGGGGGTTGGTTCTCGAGGCGATCGCGATCGACCTTTTCTTTCTCATAAGCGCTGCATCGAAGCTTGCTCTCAACCGGCCACAAGGACTGCAAAAAAAACACAGCTCTTCGGAGGGTAAAGGATGGATTCTTTTTTTTTTTCAAACGCCGTGGACATCTCGGCAGCCAAGTGCCCCCCCTTTTGGCTGAACCTTTTCTGCCGTCGACTGCTGGAGTCCTCTCCGTCACTGAAGGCGCGCGGCGTTTTCCGCTTTTGGTAGCGTGTGGAAGCGCCAGACGCTGGACGGGGAAGGGGAGGTACGCGGTCGGAGCAGGAGAGAGAAAAAAGAGACAAAAAGGGGGGAGCTGGAAGCCGAGAGCCCAGGTGGATGAACAAAGAAAGACATCCGAGTGTTGACAGAGCTTTGTGCTCGACCGTAGTCGGTGGTTGGGAGCGGCAAGCAAGTTGTCGCTGCGTTTGTCGGAAAGGGATGGCGAAAAGGTGTTTTTCAATTTTTCTTCCTTTTAGGAGGAGGTGAGAGCAAGGTGCGCCTGGTTTGGTTTGGATGGTTTTGAGAACCCGCTTCACCCATTTCAGAGTGTCGACTTTGCTCTCTCTTCCTTGTAAACGATGCTGCCGTCGAGTCAAAAAAGAATCACAACCGTATCTCTGACACACGACTGGCTAAGCTGTGACTGAAAAAAAAACCGTTCCCTGAGATTGCAAAAAAAGAAAGAAACTAGTGAGACTCGCCATCGCCCGGGATCACGTCCAACGAATCCAGCTCTTGGAGCGCCTCCCGGATGATCTGTACGCCCTTCTGCAGGTCCTCTTCGCTGATGACGAGGGGTGGGGCCAACCTGATGATGTTGACGTGCGTCGGCTTGGCCAGCAGACCCTTGTGCTTCAACAGGAGGCACAGCTGCCATGCCGATCTGCCCTTGGTGGACTTCTGCTCGTCGATGACGATCGCGTTGAGCAAGCCCCTACCTCGGACGCTTGCGAGCAAGGGGTGGTCGATCTCCGAAAGAGACTTGCGGAACTTGGCGCCCAACTCCTCGGCACGTTCGCTCAGCTTCTCGTCGACCAACACGTCGATGGCGGCGCTAGCGACGGCGCAGCCGAGCGGGTTGCCTCCGTACGTGCTCCCGTGCTCGCCGGGCTTGATGCACAGCATCACCTCCTTGTCCGCCAGCACGGCGGATACGGGGTACACACCGCCCGAAAGAGCCTTGCCCAGGGTGACGATGTCCGGTCGCACGTCGTCGTGTTGATGGCAGAGCATCTTTCCGGTTCGTCCGAGACCGGTTTGGATCTCGTCGCAGATGAAGAGGACGTTGTGCTTCTTGCAAAGCTGCTCGACCTTTTTGAGGTAACCGTTGGAGGGAACGACGATGCCCGCTTCGCCCTGGATCGGTTCGACGAGGAAGGCGGCGACTTCGTGGCCGTACTTGTCGAGCACGTTTTCGAGGTCTTGGGCGTTGTCGTAGCGGATGGTCATGTCGTCTACGCCGGGGCCGACGCGGTCGAGGAACGGTCCGAAGCCGGTTCGCGATTCCGGGTCGGTGGACATGGAGATGACGCCGAGGGTTCGACCGTGAAAGTTGCCGGCTACGGAGAGGAGTCGTGCTTTGCCCTCCGGAATGCCCTTCTTCATGTATCCCCACTTGCGGGCCAACTTGAGCGCCGTCTCGACCGCTTCGGCACCCGTGTTCATCGGCAACACCATTTCGTATCCAAACGTCTTGGTGACTTTCTCCGCGAAGGGAGCGAATGCGGAGTTGTAGAACGCCCGCGAGCTGAGCGTCAGCTTCTGGGCCTGTGCGACGAGCGCACCTACGATCGCGGGATGACAGTGACCCTGGTTGACGGCGGAGTAGGCGGAGAGGAAGTCGAGATACTGCTTGCCCTCGGGATCCCAAACATGAGCCCCCTGAGCACGGTCGAATACGACGGGCAGCGGGTGGTAGTTGTGCGCTCCATACTCGGCTTCCTTGTGAATCACCTGTTCGGTGGACAGCGTGGACGAAGAGGAGGCGGCAGCGGAGACGGCGTTGACCGCGGTCTTGACGGTGGTGGGGATGGAGGCGACGGCGGCGCCGACGCTGGCAGTTGCTGTTGGTGCCATGATTTGATGTTGCACGATGGTTAGTGTTGGATGGAAGGCAACAAAGAGGGAAAGTTGCTGCGAAGATGACAAGCTTATATGCCTTTTTTTGGGAGGTAGAGCCCTGCGCGGTAAGGGGAGGAAGAACGAGAGGAAGGGGAGTCCGGTTGCTAGTCCGGCAAACAAAGTTGAGTGAGTGAGGTACGAGTGACGAGTGACGAGGACCGAGGAACGAAAGAGGCTTGCGTGGATATCGCTCGGTAGTTATGAGAGAAGTGAGAGCGAAACGCCAAATTGACTCAATCTGAATGGTCGACTGAGCATTATCAGCGCTCGGCTCTGCGTTGGCTCGAGTGAGTGATAAACGCGCAGTGGGACAGCCAAGGCACAGCACAGCAACAGCAACAGCACAGCGGATATCATCACGGCAATTCTGCGTCCATGCATGACCCCGCAATTGTGATTTTGGCAACAAACTTTACGCCAGATGGCCTAGCGGAACCTCTGGCGGAAAACGCCATCCGGACAAGTTGCCGTGGAAAGAGCTAACATCTCGTCCAAGCAATAAATCGGGATAGGGGGAATCGCCGATCGATTCAGGGTCCTTGCTTTCGACGTTCGAATTTTTTTGATTCTCGACAAGTCTTGAGTGAAGCGCAGCAGGAAGAAAAAGTGAAATTTCTAGGCGGCTGCTCCACACTTGCTCACCCTTTCTTCCAGCTTGCTCTCTTCCATCATCGCTCCTTACCACAAGCAGTCCGTCCGCCACAATGCCGGCCAAGCAGCTCCTGAAGAGCCCCGCTGCTGCAGCTTCAACCAAGCGCAAGGCCAACGCGACGCCCGTCTCTACACCACCACAAAAGAAGAAGAGCTCCTCTTCCACCAAACGCAGCAACGATGACGACTTCATCATGACCCTCGATTCGGACGACGACGTGGAAGACCTTGATGCTGCTGCTGCCGACGCTGATGCTGCTGCCGATGATTCTGAACCAGAATTCGAGGCCGAAGCAGAGGTAGCAGACGAAAAGCTCACAAAGAACCAACGCAAGCGCAAGGAGAAGGCGCATCTCGCAGGCAAGGAAAAGATCGTCGAGTCGGTAGCTGCTCGTTCCAAAGCCAACACCAACGGCGCCACTGGAAAGGACGGCATGGCGCTCGACAAGGATTTCGAATTCGATATCTTCGGTGACGGTTCCGCAGCCGACTACGCAGGTGCAGAGTCAAGTGGTTGGGACATGAGCGTCACAGGTACAAGGATGCACAAGAAGCTCAATGTCGATGATATCATTGAAAAGAGGAGGAAGACTCGTCCTGAGTTGGCACTCTCTGTTGATGAGGATGAAGAGGAGGACAGCGGAGCAAGCGCCTCGGAGGACGCTGATGACGACTTGGACGACGATATCAAGTTTGCGCAGTACGAGGACAGCGAAGACGAGGACGAGGACGAAAGTGCACAGGACCGATTCGGTGGTGGGAACGGGAAAATCGTTGGCGAAGATGAAGACGACGAAGATGCAGCCGAAGTGGACAGCGAAGAAGACCCTCTCGACAGCGACGACGAGGACGAGGACGCTTCCGAGGACGAAGACGACATCCAAGCCGCGTCGCAAGACGAAGAGTCCAACTCGAGCGAAGACGACTCGGACTCGGAAACCGAGCAGGAAAAAGCCAAGAAGGCCGCCTTCTTCGCCGACGAGCCCGCCACCTCCACCACTTCCAAAGCCAAAACCGACACGGAGACCTCGTTCGGCGCCTTCTCCCTCTCCCGACCCGTCCTGCGCGCCCTCTCCTCGCTCTCCTTCCACAAGCCCACCCCCATCCAGTCCCGCACCATCCCCATCGCCCTCGCCGGCAAGGACATCGTCGCCGGCGCCGTCACCGGCTCCGGTAAGACCGCCGCCTTCATGATTCCCACCATCGAACGTCTCACGTGGCGCGCCAAGGGTCGGGCGCAGGAAGCAAAGTCTCGCGTCCTCATCCTCGCCCCCACGCGCGAGCTCGCCATCCAGTGCTACAGCGTCGGCAAGTCGATCGCCAAGTTCACCGACATTCGCTTCTGCCTTTGCGTCGGTGGGCTCTCCGTCAAGTCGCAGGAGGCGGAGCTGAAGCTGCGTCCCGAGGTCGTCATCGCTACGCCGGGTAGGCTGATCGATCACGTCCGTAACTCGGCGAGCTTCACGCTGGACGATATCGAGATTTTGGTGATGGACGAGGCGGATCGGATGTTGGAGGATGGATTTGCGGATGAGCTCAACGAGATTGTCAAGAGCTGTCCGAAGGGGGCGAGGCAGACGATGCTGTTTTCGGCGACCATGACGGACGACGTGGAGCAGCTGGTCAGGTTGTCACTCAAGAGACCGGTGAGGCTGTTTGTCGATCCGAAGCGGACGACTGCGAAGAAGCTGATCCAGGAGTTTGTGCGTGTTCGAGGATCCGGCTCTGGCGGTGTCGCGGGAGCCGACGGTCTTGCTGGTGTCGGCGACGAACCATCCCAGTCCACCTCGAAGCGATCCGAAGACGCACAACGACCCGCGCTCCTCCTCGCGCTGTGCACGCGCACCTTCACCAGCCAGACCATCATCTTTGTGCGATCCAAGAAGCTCGCGCACCAGCTCAAGATCGTCTTCGGCCTCCTCGGGCTCTCCGCCGGCGAGCTGCACGGCGACCTGTCGCAGGAGCAGCGTATCGACGCGCTCACCGACTTCCGCGATGGCAAAGTCGACTTCCTCCTCGCCACCGACCTCGCCTCTCGCGGTCTCGACATCAAAGGCGTCCAGACCGTCATCAACTACGACATGCCCGGCCAGTTCGAAGCCTACCTGCACCGTGTCGGACGAACCGCCCGTGCGGGCCGCAACGGACGCGCGGTCACCTTGGTCGGCGAAGCGGATCGACGGATGCTCAAGCTGGCGATCAAGAAATCGTCGGCGGAGCAGATCAAGCACCGCATCATCCCCGCCGCCGTCGCCGCCAAGATGCTCGACACGCTGGAATCGCTCAAGCCCGAAGTCGACGCCGTGCTGCGCGAGGAGAAGGAGGAGAAGGCGCTGCGCATCGCCGAGATGGAGCTCAAGAAGGGCGAGAACATGGCGGCGCACGCCGACGAGATCTTCGCGCGCCCCAAGCGCACGTGGTTCCAGACGGGCGCCGACAAGGACAAGGCGGCGTCGGTCAGCAAGGCGGCGTACGAAGCGTCGATGGACGCCGCGGCGAAGAGGAAGGAGGGGGGCGGAAGGGACAAGTACGCCGGGTTGAGCAGGAAGAAGAGGCGCAGCAGGATGATGAGGGACGAGATCGAGAGGGAGCAGAGGGAGGCGAGGGGGTCGAGCGGCGCAAAGACGGCGAGCGGCGGGGGGATGGATGCGGGCATCAGGGCGGCGAAGAAGGCGCAGAGGCCGACAAAGTTGGGTGTGGCGCCGGTCAAGGTGAGCAGTAAAGGGAAGAAGCAGGGTGCAGCAGGCGCAAGGGGAGGAGGAAAGAAGACCAAGAGCTCGTTTAGTCGCGATTTCGGCGACAAGAGGAGGCGTTGAACCCCCCCCATTCTTAGACGTTGCAATTCGAAACCTTCGTATGAACGCATTCATTCTTTCACAGCGGTTCACAGCCTGGTCCGATTGTGTGACGTGACGGGCAGAGTGCGCCGTATCGACTGTTTTTTTTCCCGCTCACACGCAACACGAACCCATATCCTTGCGACAACATTTCTGAGTTTGATTGACCTGCCCAAGCCGTCGTCCTAGTCAGCACCACCATACACGGCCAACAACGCATCGCCCACACCCGAGGGCGTCAACACGCCCACATCGCTGAACAAAAACGTGACCAGGTCCGGTGTCGTATAGTCGATCTGGTTGCGCGCCACCACAAACAACAAAAGCCGTCAGTCTCTTCACTTGTTTCGCTTCTTCTCTCTGTGTGTTTTCGCACTTACCGCGGGATTGCCCAACTCCTGAGCCCTCGACATGACCTTTTCCCCCTGCTCGTCTTCGTCCGTCTTCGGCGTTCCCCCTTCTAGATCCGGAAACGCCAACACCCTGCTGCCGTTGTACGGCAGATCGTACTGGCTCAGCGGGAAGATGCGCAGAAACTTGAAGCTCTCGGCGAGGGCGAAGAACGGCTTGCCGCAGGCTTTGGCGATGATGCCCATGCCGTACGTGCCTACCGCGTTCAGAAACCCGCCCGATTCGACGACGCCTTCTGCGCCCGTCAGCACCAGGTCGACTTGCGGCATGGTGTAGGCGACCGCCGAGTCGAGGATCACCGTGCAGGGGATGCCGAGCTTGACGAGCTGGCGGTGGGTCTTGAGGCCGAGCCCGTTGGGTCGCGATTCGGTGACGTAGACCGAGATGCGTTTGCGCTGGTACACCGCGGCGTGCTTGAGCGCCTGCATGACGACGCGGGAGTACGAGTGGGTGAGGATGACGCTGTCGTCCTTGATGAACGGCAGCACGAGGTCGCAGATCTTCTCGCGGCAGGAGGGCACCGTGTGGGTCGCGAACTCGTGGGCGAGCGCGGCGAGGGACGCCTTGTGCGCTTCAAAGTCGTCCCCCGAATCCCAGGATTTGGTGACGACGAAGCGGGTGAACAGGTCGAGACCGGCGGTGGCGGGGACGGGGTTCTCGAGGGAGGATTTGAGCCGGTGCGATGCAGATCGGATGTTCTCCATGAGCTCGGAGGTGGTGGCGGCTTTGGATTTGGACACGAGCTCGGACAGAGCGAAGATGGCTGCGATGGGAAATGGGAGTTCAGAGTCGGAGGAGAGGAGCGTGTGGTAGGCGGAGATGATGTCGAATTCGTCCGTGTCGCTGGTGGTGGGGGTGTTCAGCGCGGGCACGGCCGAAGAGGAGGACGTGGTTGCGGTGGGTGCCATGGTGGGCGGTGTGTGCTGATCGGGTAGTAAGCGGTCGAAGGCAGATGTAGACGGTTGATATCAGAAAAAGAGAGATTGTTGTCCTGATTGCAGGCAGGCAATCGATGCGAAAAGTCGATCGAAAAGGAGAAACAAGGCGGTGCTTTGATTGCAAGTGTGCGAGATAGGAAGTCGATTGTTGAAAGAAGGTGAAAGATGTCGCCTGACTGCAAACGAGTGAGGAGTTAGGTCGAGGAGATGTTGCTCTGATCGCAGGAGAGCGAGCGGGGATAGGTGTCGACAGTTGATACGAGAAGAGGTGTGAAGGAGAGGAGAAGGTCAACAACGCAAAAGTCAAAAATCGCAAAGCTCAACCACCGAGAGCCGAACATGCGACTTTTTTGGCCATGTCTTTCTGTAACGCTCTCACAATTTTCAAAATTCCATCCTGGCCCTCATCATCGATGAAGCTTCAACTCACTTCGCCCGTCACTAGACATCTTTTGGATTGAGAGGGGCTGCCGAGACTCGACGAAGCGCAAGCAGTGCAGGCTTCACTCTCACACCTGCCCCGAGTGCCGCCCTGTTCATCTCGTTGGCGCTGCACGTCACTCGCAGAAGGTCGAGTGTCCACCTCTCAAACTCGAACAAGAGCCAGGCAATCCTCGCGCTCTCTCTCGCATCTCGCCAGGTCGCATTCGAGTTCTTTCAAGCAACCAGTATCACTCGGCTCAAACACAGCCAAGATTCTGACCGTGAGCGGGAGAGCTGATTAACAATTCCATAGATAAAGATGATGAGAGCTGGCCGATGCGAGACACGGATGCGAGACACAGATGCTAGCGAGTGCGATATACATGCAGGAAAACGATGCAGGACATAGATGATGGACAAAAGGCGAACAAGAAGGACCTTTCCATAGCAGAAAGACCAAAGGGAAATGCCGAAGAGGGTATCGATAATGCGGGTTTGAGGTCACGACGAGGTGAACTGCTGCTGCGAGGACGATCTCAAGAGGTACGATCCAGTGCGTTCGTTGCTGATGGCTGTTTGAGCGAGATCGTTACCGCTCTGCGACTGCTGCTGGTAGGAGAAAGTCGATTTGAGCTGTTGAAAGTTGCCTTGCTCGTAAAACTGAGAGCCGACGCTCGACATGGGCGCAACAGCAGGAGTGCCGGCATCCCACAGGTTTGGGTCGATGTTGCTGGCTCCCTGGTGCTCTGTGCCGCAGCCAGGCGACATGATCGGATACGAGGGAGTGGAAGCCATCAACGAGCCATTGAACGCAGTCATGGGCACGTTCGAGTCGGCGCCGCAACCTCCATAGCCCATGTTGGCAATCGAGAGATGGTTGAATTGAGGACGGTGAGCGCTCTGCACTTCGAATGCTCTGGCATCGCGAAAGTCGGGAGTGCGAGGAAAGTGCGAGATTTCCGAGGCAGCGCTGAGTGCAGTTGGGGTAGGGCACATGCGGCTGCTGGTGCTTGTCGGGCTGTAAAAGCTTTGCGAGGCGCTCGAGAGATAGCCAGTGGAGCTTGACCTACGAGAGAGATCGAAACCGTCGTAGCTGGTGCTCGAAGAAGGGCAAGCCGACATGGCAGGCGCACTGTAGGGAGTGCTCGGGTAGTCGACCGCATGTTGCACAGGGAAGCCATACGGAGCTCCGGCAGAATCGTCTTCGACCTTGAGGCTGGCGAGGTAGTGGTGTTCGAGACCTTGAGGGAAGGTGGATCGGCTCTGAGGCGGGAGAGCGCATCGGTTCATCGAGATCGAGTTGCTCATGATGGTGGTGGGTCCACCGACGCCGTTGTAGGTGCCCTCGGCATCAGCATGGTTGCGACGCGTGTGCTTGGTGAGCGTGGTTTTGCGGCAGAACGATTTACCGCAACCAGCGACAAGGCATTTGTAAGGACGTCGGCCCGTGTGAATTCGCCTGTGACGTGCGAGCGAGCTGGAGTCGGAGCTGTGTATCGGCCACAAGAGAAGGAGTGTCAGTCGAACATGTCGAGAAAAGCAAGTTCGAATTCCGAATCTGGATTTCAACCTACAATGCTTTACTGCACGACTCGCAGACGTGAGGTCGTTCACCAGTGTGGACGCGAATGTGGACGGTAAGAGCAGATCGCTGGATGAAAGTCTTGCCGCAGTCGCGGAACTGGCAGGCGAAGGGTCGTTCTTGGCTGTGGATTCGAGCATGTCTGTGATTGTTGATGGAAAGAAAGCGTTGCAAAAGGTCAGTCTTGTGTTCCCTTTCTGCTTTTCTGAGTGGACCCTTGCCGAACCGAAGACAAAGGGAACATGTTCGGCCCAAAAGATTGCTCGACGTCGGCGTATTTTCCCACGTGGCCGTGTTCGACAGCGCGATTTTGTAAAGACGCGGGCGCAATCGTGCACGCATTGCGGTGCAGAACAAAGGTACCATGACCTCAGCCCATTGGCCTTTGTCTCCATACTCGGAATGATGGCTTGGGCCAGAGAAGCATGTCCTTCCCTGATCCGTCTTCTGATGCAATTCAACTTACCTAGCCAAGTCGGATCGCCTGCAAGGGGAAGATGTCAATAAGACCATCACGGCCGGAGATGGAGAAGACAATGATCAGGTCAGTCAAGTGCCGGGCAAGAGAGTGCTTGATGACAAATGAGCGGGAGTTGACTCACCTTGAGAAGGCCTTGGGGCAACCGGGGTGCTTGCAGTCGAAAGGCCTGCATTCCTTGCGCTGGTCCTCGTGAACAAGCTCTGTGGTGGTGCAGGAGAAAGAAGAAGTACGTGTCAGTAGGGACCACAAGTAGCGTAGAGGATGAGGCAGGCGTCACTCACCTAGAATATCCATTTTGAAGAAGCTGTTTGATCGTACGAGATCGAAGTTGGGGGAAGGCGATGCTTGTGGTGTGGAAGTAGAAGCTTAGTGGGTCGTTTGATCGAATCGGTCTGACCGTGGGGTGTAGACACAGAAACGAACACAGGGAACAAAGGGACAGGAACCAGGAACCGATCCGATGAGTCGATGAGTCGAAGTGCAGAGCTGCTGGATGGTATAGAGGGGATGGAGAAGAGCGGGCTCGACAGAGGGATGGTGGTGCAGTGAGGTGATGAAGGGAGAGAGAGGTGGCAAGGAATCGCGAAAAAAGGTGTGTTTAAGTAGAGATGAAGCAAGAGCGGAGTGGAGGATGGAGGCCGGCTAAGTAACGGAAAAGGGCAGGCTTGAGCCACTGCGCCGCACCGAGGGAAAGTTGCAGTAGCACGGAGGAGGAGGAGAGGGAGAGGCAGAGGGAGCAGGAGCTGAGGCAGAGGCAACAGAGTTGCTGTTGCAAGGCAACTAGGCCGCTTAGCTGCCATTGACAAGCTGTGGCGTATGTCTGGGCAGACAAGGCGGCACGCTGTGGACTGGACTGGCTAGCACCTCAGCAGCACCAGGGCGCCGAAATCAAAGGAAGCAAGGGCTTGGTCATTGTCGAGTGCGAGCGCAACAGCAAAGGACAGGCAGCTCGTCACAGTCTAAGCGCCGCCGCGAGCTCGAGGACTGCCTGTCAGCAGTCTGCTCAAACGCAAGATAGCCGTATGCCTGTCTGTACTGTATGTGTGTCTGTCTGTGTGCATGATTTTTTGATAGCCAGAAAAAAAGGAATGACGAATTATTTTTGACCAAGCGGTGGAGACAATGGCTCCGTGTTGCACTTTGCTTGCTTTGTGATTTTCCTCCGCGATGTGCACGATTTCCTGGGTATCTACTGTAGGTCTCCCATACTCGTAGTGCCGGTCATGAAACCTTGTCTCGACCGGCCCCAATCTTGCCGGAGAGCTACTGAATAGCGTCCTAAGCTTACCGCTGTGAGAGGGCGTTCTTGCTGCGTATCGCCCACGTTACATAGCTGAGCGGAAAAGGCGATGACGAGGGCAGAAGAATCGTTTCGAAGGCAAGGCGACGAAGGTTTGTGCTGACAGGTTTGCGAACCCACCAACAAGGTGATCTCTGAGCAACCGCTAGGCACGCCAACTGTGTGCGCTGTGTACACTGTGTGCGTATTTCAGGTCCAAGAACAAACAGATTCCGGCACCGCTCTGACCTCTGAGTTGCAACTGATGTACTTGTCCATTGTTCGTTTTTTAAGCCTTTCTTTTTTAACCCCCCACCACGCCGGAATACCCTGGTCTACAACATGGTGCCCTTCGATGTCAATTGCCGGTGGGGTGCTGGAAAGCGGGACATAAGAGCGAATGCTCCCACTCGAGTGCGCATGTGAAGCGACATCGCAGACGTTGTCGAGCAGAAAAGGAATGCATCCAGAAAGTGAAAGTTGGTCGAATAAAAAAAAAATCAAATCATGCAGCCTCACTAAGAAAAAATGCGGAGATGAAAATTTCTGCAGCCGACGCAGGTGTCAAAACCCTAATCAATCTCGTAGCGTCCCCCTTTGTCTGCCTGTCTGCCTGTCTGTCCTGCCCGTCGGTCGTTTCAGCAGCGTTGACTTCACTGCCTTCACCGCGGAGACGAATCGAGAAGCAATCCAAAGCATGCTCAAGCACGCTCAAGCATGGGGGAAACTCTCCCATGCAAGGTGAATGGCCGAGAACAACCACATGTGTGTGATGTGACGATAGCGTGGAGACGCCATTGTCCCTGCAAGTGCGGACATCGGGGTGGCGAACCTTTCCGCTGCAGCGTTTCTTGAGTTCCGAAATCTCTGCTTCACCATGTCAAAACTGAATTGCCTTAGGAGAGCACCCTCAATCATTTGGCAATCTGACTGACCATCTTCGTCACAGAACTTCGCTGCAAAGAAAAGTTTGATGTATTCTGTCAACAAGCGTAGGCGCCAGCGATCCGATTTGGTTTCAGCCAGATGAATTCGTCCAGGCGTAGTGGACCATAGCGGCGAACTAGAGTGAAATGCTCCGAACGTTCAAGGCTCAGAGCAGCATCTCGGTGTACCGTTTTAGGTGTCGAGCCAAGGATGACCTTTCGGAGTCGGCATCCAAGCGAGCCTCAGGGGCCTTACAGCAGTAGCACGTTCGTTCGACCAGCACGGACACCTTGGCGGCAGCCATTGTCCAACGCGTCGAGGTTGCGAGTGATAATGAGTTCAAGAGTCCGCCATCGAGAGTACGGACCGCGTCTTGTCCATGCATGACAGGAGCCGCAGCGCTAGCTCGAATCATCCGAGCAGAGCAGTCGTGATAGTCTGAGTCGTGGTTCCGAATGGAGACGACCCCGCTCTGATCTTTTGTCAATGTCGATCGCGACGCGCAGAATCTGGTCGCTTTGACCGCCTGTCACAAGCTTCTCGGCATGCTCGACATTCCAATAGAAGCATGCACTGGTTCCAGAACGTCGGTTCGAGATGAAGCCAGGCTGATCTTGGATCGCCTCACTTGTCACCATAGGCTCTTTCTCTCGCATTTCCGCAAAGCCTCGATAAGGTATCTCATATCCTGCTGATAGGGGTCCCTTTTCCGATGCACTGGCATCCTTGAGATGGTGTGAGGTGCTTGCGGCGTTTGCATAACAAGAGAAGGAAAGTTTCTGAAACCAACACTCGCTAGCGCAGCCGCCATGAAGCGAACCTGCCCCCTTCGTTCCACTTTTTTGGAACCCAGAAGTCGGCATCCCACTTTTGTCCGTGCTTCGTGAAAGGTGTTTCGTAGCGTGCCAAAACTCTCCAGCTCCATACACAGTCGAGCCGCCGAACTGTATACCTGTGACTTGTCCAGTAGTGTCGAGGTCGTCATGCGAACGATAGGAAACGAAAAGAAATGTTGGGTTTTATTTTTAGTTTTTCCTTTTTGGTTTCGTTTTTTCCGCTCCGTGTCAGGTTTGCGTGCATGATGGGTTTTCCATTGTTCGCGGTTTGTCGTGATGTTGATTAGGGTTTTGACAGGTTCGGATATCTGCTTGACCTGCAGGCGAAACTGCGCGAAACCAAGTGTGCATTGCGAACGAGGCGACTGGGGCCAGAGCAGAGATCCTCCGGACGTGCGTGGATCTTCGTCTCTCGTCATTCACAGCAGATAGCCCTAAGATCACGTACAGTAGCGTGGCATAGCATGAAAGTGGCCATCGATGCCAGGCGAGGTAAGTTCTGTAGGCCTGAGACACCGTAGGGCCACCTGGCAACCGTAGCATCACATCGCTTGGGGCTTTCCGGAGTGTCACGCGCATCGGACTGCTTCGTCCCGGTATGCCGGCATCTGTGTGACCATCCCGGAAGCGCTCAAAGTGACAGGCATATGCTCGCTGTTGTTGCGGTGATTGGTGACAAGCAGTGCCGTATATCGACAACGGTGGCACGGTGTCGTGACAAGTGCGTGCAAGTGTGTGCAACTGTGTGCAATCGTATGCAGGGTGCGCACAGAGCGCTCGCTAGTCCGGGATCAGCAGCTTCAAACGTTCGTCGGTGTTGGTCCTCTGCTTCGGCGTTCCCGCGGAATTTGTTTAGACCCGGACCCGCTCTTTGAGCCTCTGAAAGGCTCCTTCGGATGATGCGGTGGAGATGAGAGCCGCAAGGCCAAGATGTGAGTACGTTGTCGTCCATTGAGTGTGTGCTTACCTGCCCCGCTTGGCATGCCTCGAGACGGCCGCAAACAAGCCGCTTAGAATCGAGCCGCGATTCGTGTTTCGGTGTGGGGACAACATGGCAACGCAACCCGTCGCTCCTTCGAAGACGTCATGGTGTCTGTCCGCTTTCATATGTGGCTGTGTGGTTGTCACGCCCTCTGAGGCTCATTTCATTTGAGAACAAGACAGACACTCGTTGCCGGATTCAACCTACTGTACCCACGAGTAGCGTGAGAAAAGTGGAACCGGAATGGGTCGAGGGCGAGATCGAGATCGACAGAGGCTGGTGGAGCGTTGCGTGGTTGGTTTGGAGAATCGAACAACATGCGCGCGCCACGTTGAAATGAGGTCAAGTAGTGGCGCTGTGGGATGCAAATGTTGGCTCGAGCCGCTCAAATGAAACACAAAAGAGCGAGAGCCACCGCGCGGTTATCGGAATGATGAAGCTCGCATGGATCTCTGGCGGGTATACAAGTGGCGACTCGCTGCGGCTCAGGTTTTAGTTCGAAGGTGTCGGTGAATGAAGTGGCAGCGCTCTACATCGAAAGGGGCTCGATGGCGGCCAGAGCGTATGTGTCATCGCATCCAGATACACCATCCCTTGAGACCGACGTTTGAGGTTGCCATTTGACGTGGTGACAGTCACGGACCAATAGGGCCGCTACGATGGGATCGGGAAACAGGCCGACTTCAGATGATACGGTCGAACGAAGGATCAGATCTCGTGCGACAGTCGGCAATGGTCTTTGTCGTTCGGCGAGCGCGGTCAGCACGGTCGTAAGAAAGATGATGCAAGTATTCCCATTCCGTGAAAAATTCCCGTTCCGTGAAAGATTCCCATTCCGTGAAACTGAATTGTGTGTGTGTGATGATGATGTTGTTGTTGTTCCTCCTTGCGATGCTATGGTAGCTGCAATCCAGGATGATCGATGATGACGTTGACGAGCGGCTGAAAGAGAGGTGCGCCGCGGGCAAAGTCGTCAGCCTGGGCCCAGGCAAGCGCTTCTTCGACAGCGTGACCAGATTGAAAGCCATTCGAGTGGAGCAGATACGAGTCGGATGGCCGCCTTACGGTGCCCGAGACTATGCCAGAAGAGGTCGGTGATCCAAAGGAGTTGAGCGGACCCGTTTCGTCGGCCTCTTGGAGCGCTTGGGCAAGGGATTCTGCTTCGAGGAGCTTGTCGATGGATACTGGGAGCGAACGGCCCTCGGATGCGGCGGCAAGCTGTAATTGTTGGAGCTGCTGCTGTCGTTCGGCGGCATTGAGCAGGTACGAGACAGGGACCCAGCACCAGCCAAGACACTTTGTAGGTTCCATGATCTGAGGCTGCGCTACAGGCTGAGCAGGGTCGTACTTGACGCTGGCCTTCATAAAGATGGTGACGTAGTGCTTTCCATCGCCTTTTTCGCCATGGTCCTTCATGCGCACCGAGTTTTGGGCGGTGAGAAACTGGAGTGGTGTGGGAGGCAGCAGAGGAAGACTGGTTGGCTGCGTTGGCGGGGCCTCGTCGAACGGCGATGGTGTGGATGCAGTGGATGGCAAGATAGGCTGTGAGGGCGATTGCGGATTGAGATGTGCGCGTCTCTGGGGTGGCGACGGCGAGAGTCGCTCGGATGGCGCTGAGAACTGAGGAGGTTCGAGGATAAGACCCGTCTCTTCGTATACCTCGCGAGCAGCACATTCGTAGAACGACTCGTGCAGTTCGAGGTGGCCACCTGGAAGGGCCAGTGTGCCTGCCCCATGACTACCGGTGCGCTTGCCGATGAGGATGTGACCCTTTTCGTTGATGACAAAGACACCGACACCAACGCGAGGGACTACGGTGGCATCCGACACTGGCTGCTGAACCGGAAGGGCAGAGATGCTGGGCGTCATTGCGTCTGTATGCATGCTTCGAGTTTGCTTGGCGGGCCAGTCAAGTGGCAGAGGAGGCGTGAGAAGATGGTGAGAGTAGGAGAGGATCGCCCGAGGCAGCAGCTATCGGATGGTCCGCACTGCTTGAGAGTTAGCTGGATTGACTGATGAATCGGAAAGGCCGTTGAATGCGATGGCCTTGAAGAGAAAGGCAAGTTGGAAGGAGCGAATTGGCAGGGTGGCAAAGTGGCCAAGTTGCAAAGCGATCAAGCGAGGCGGCTGCTATTTGTGCAAAGTTCACACGATCCGGCTCTTCCGGCTTCGGCGACGTCGGCCGTCTTTTTCTGAGCTGAGAGGGCGCTTATCGAGAGCGAGCGTCTCGCCACTTGGTGCGCGAACCAACTGGACAGATCGCTGCACAACTTTGGGAGAGGGAAGCTGTGTGCCGAAGTACGAAGCCACCAATGATGAGTTTGCAAGAGATGTCGAGCTGACTTTTGGTGGCAACGTGAGTCAGAAATTTCGAGGTCCGAAGTGACAGGTTGCGGGCTTAGCCGATAGAAAAAAAAACAGGGTTTTGTGATGGACGATCTCGAGCTGCAGCGAGGCGTGAAGTGGTGTGGCGTGGTGAGGCTAATATCCACATCTCACATCCGAGGCTCGGTAAAGTGGTGATGCAGTCACATTTAGCCATGACAAGCAGCTTCGATCCGGAAGGGCTTGCAACAAAAAGCATTGCGATCCACACAGACACACACACGATAAGGCGCAGGATGGAGGATGGATGAGCGAGCAGGAAGCAGCATCGGCTCATCACACATGTTGACAGCACAGCCGAATGTGTTCTCTAATTTTTGAGCATTGGCGAGACATCTGAGAGAGCAAACAAGGTTTTCTTCCGCGACCGGCGAGCGAGCGAGCCAGCCGGCCAGCCAGAGCACAAAAGGTGAGCATGAATCCGACAAGACGCGATGCGCGACCGCGTGCTCTGGGAATGCAGCCGTGCTCGAAAGCGAGGGTCGTGTCTCTCTCTCTCTCTTTTGTGCCGGGTGTTGCTCTTTCTTTTGTTGCCCATCTGTAATTTCTCGACCCCAATTTTGCACTTGATTTCTTTGGCACGGAAAATCCTTTCCAACGACACGCATCGGGCGTGTTTTTCGCCGGTGTCTTGGCGATTTTGTGAGATTGACACACCCTGCAGGTCGAGGATCTCTGAACTGAAAATAGCAGCAGGCAGCGGGCATATGCAAGTGGGAGTGAGGAGTGTGTTTCTGTGTTGATTGGAGAGTGCCCTGAAGCTTGGCTGAAGTGACATTCCGGAACGCCCGCACATCCGCCCACATGTAATTTGATGTGATGAACATGGCAATATCGCATCTGGAGCAACACAGCTTTTTTTGAAAAAGAGTCCCGTGCTTTCGGTCTCAGCATTCCGATCTTGCCGCACGACTTCCATCTTTCAGCCACTCATCCACACGCCACGCAGCACCCTTCATTCATCACCCTTGAGAGCTGGCGCAGTTTCGGAAACGCCGAAGCCATCTAGAGTTGGACCGCAGTCAACATCGCGGCACACCCGACAACTCGGCATCACAGTGATTGGTGGACACTCGTCCTTGATATCGCTGGCGCCTCCTTAAGATCACGGCCACCATGTCGGGACAAACGCCTCACCTTCCCAGTCTGCCATCAGGCTTTGGCACCGACTCATCCTATCCTCCCATTCCAGGCAGCACTCGTATCACAGCATCGCAACCCAAACCGTCGGCATCAGCAATGGCAGCAGCGACCGTCTCTCCGCCCAGACCATATCGACCGACGGCGCCTCCTCTACCGCCTCTACCGCCCGGTGCACTCGAAAAGGAACAGCAACGTTTGCAGCGACAGTCCGCGTCGGTCGCTTCGGGTCTCAGACCAGGTCAGCTGGTCCACGCTCCCACACCACCACCTCCTCCTTCGCAACCCTTTGTCGGCGGATTCTCATCACCACATTCGCAGCAGCAGCGTACAGGCACACCCGTCTCTGCGGCTCGCCCGCCTCCGCCGTCTATGCCGACACCATCCTACGGCCTGGCCAACAACATGCAAGCCATGTCGATCCATTCGAGCCCACAAGGACCAGCTTCCTCGGCGAGAAGAGCAAGTGCCAACGATGCCTACATGGCCAACACTGCTTCAAGGACACCTCATCCTCCGTCTGCTCTCGCTTCGTCCTCTTCTTCCGGTCCGCCTAGCCTCTCAGCTCCTTTGCCGGACATGACCTCGTTAGCTACTTTGCGGGACAGAGCATGGGACGAGAAACAGCGCGTCTCGTGGGCCAAACAGATGCTCAAGTACGTCGAACGCAACCATTCGGACGGCAACAAGATCAGTGAACCCAATCTCGTGAAATGGACCGACGAAGCGATTTCCATCATCATCCGCAACGCCTCGTCACCGCGGCCCGAACCGGAAGCGCTCTACCTGCGTGGAGATCTGCAGGCTTCGGGAGCTTTCCCCACCTACCTCGCCAAGAACCTCAAGGAAGCATTCAACGATTTCGAGCTGTCCGCACGCATGGGATGGGCGCCCAGCTGGTTTCGCATCGGACGAGATTACGAGGTGCTTGGTGACTTGACTCGAGCCAGGGACGCCTACGATCGAGGGGTACACATCGGAGACGTGGGCTGCATCTACCGAATGGGCATGTCGAATCTACTAGGCCAGCTCGAGCTGCCCGTCAACCACCCCAGAGCGATAGCGATGTTGCGCGATGCGGCAGACAAGGCGGATCTGGACACCCCGCAACCAGCCTACATCTACGGCATGCTGCTAGCTGGCGAATTCTCACACGTCGACATCCCCTCGCACCTCTTCGCTGTTTCTTCAAATGCTTCATCACTCGAAGACGAAGCGCGGCGTCGGATCCAACGAGCAGCGTACCTCAACTTCGCGCCAGCGCAGTACAAGTGCGGATGGCTGTTCGAATACGCCCAGCTCGGCTGCGCATTCGATCCGCTGCTCAGCGTCCAGTACTACAGTCTAGCATCGCAGGGTGGCGAAGTGGAAGCCGACATGGCCTTGTCCAAATGGTTCCTGTGCGGTGCCGAATCGTACTTCGACAAGAACGAAACGCTAGCGTACACGTTCGCGGACAAAGCGGCACGCAAAGGTCTCGCGTCGGCCGAGTTCGCGCTGGGATACTATCACGAAGTCGGAGTGGGTACGGAGCGCAACGTCGATCTAGCGAGGAAGTGGTACAACAAGGCAGCGGCGAAGGATAACGCAGATGCGAAGGAGAGGTTGCAGGCGCTGAACGGTCCGCAGGCGTCGGGACTTTCGAGGAAGCAGCACGAGGCGGTGATGGATGACAAGCTGGTGCGCAAGCGTACGCAGGCGAAGATGCTGTCGGATCGCGAAGGCAGGAGTCCGGCGGTGGAGCATGATCAGTACATTGGCGGTGGTGGTGTGAGCAACGATCAGCGAAGGCCGAGTGGTCCAGCGCCATCGAAACCAGTGCCGAGCAGCAGCAGCGGCGGCGGCGGCAATAAAAACACGTTGGAGCTGTCGAGGAAGAAGACGATGAAGATGGTCGAAGAGACGGCTGCGGGTCGTCGAAGGCCGAATTACGGATTCGAAGCCAAGCCTGCACCCGCACCCGCACCTGCACCTGCACCGTCCACTCGCCCTGCAGCTACCTCCAGCGGCGGACAGACACACGCCGGCCGCCTACCCTCCGGCACCCACCCATCCTCGCAACCCGGCCGGCACGGTACAGGCTACACCCTCAACGACTCCAAACCTGCCCCAGCTCCGTCCGCACCATCCGCACCTTCTTCGGCAGCGCACACCTCCAGCACCGCCTCCTCGGACGACTCGAAAAAGCCGTACAACACGTTTGCAGAGATGGGGTTTGCTCCGCAGAAGCAGAAGAAGGAGGAGTGTGTTGTCGCCTGAGATTTTTCGCAATGCCTCTCCGTTTTTTGTGTCTATCTGTGTGTGTGTGTGTGTATTTATGGATCCGATTGCGCGAGAGTGTGTGTGTGTGATGGGGGATTCGTTCGCATTCCGATGTCCCGATTACTTCTTCTTGCCACTCTTCGGCTTCGCTTCCTCGCCGAAGCGGTCGAGCAGCACGCCTGTGCAACTGGTGAGGCTCTTCCTCTCCCCTTCCTCGGCAAAGGCGCCGCCTGCCCATCTGACTCTGCCCTTTTCGTCGACGAGATACGTATACCCCACATGCTTATTATGGTAGCCGAGTTGGTCTTTGAGCAGTTCGATGTTGTCGGAGCTTAGCAGGTAGCCGCCCCACCATCTCTCGTCGATTTGGGTTTTGAGGCTGCTTAGGAAGAGTCCTACCAGGTAGCTTTTGAGGGGGTTTGTTTGCAAGTTGATTTGTACGAGTTGAAACTTTGGGTGGGTAGCGTACTGTTCGATGGTGTCGGAGAAGAAGGATCGCGTGTGTTCTTCCGAGATCTTGCTGCCGAGGAGGGCGACGATGGAGATCTTGCCGCGCAGCAGGTCGACTGTGTTTGTCTTTGCCTTATCGCTCAACCGCGTACCGGAGAATCGGGGGAAGTACAGAGCGCGATCGGAGCGGATGAGCGTCGTGGGAGCGCGCCACGTTTTCCCCCCGTGCGAGCGGATCGCGTGGAAGTCGTGGAAGTATCCTCGTGTCGCTTCTTTGACGATGGCCTGGCGCGAGGCGAGCCGATAGTCGCTCGAGGTGAGCCGGTCGCGCGTCTCGCTCCAGCTGGGCGAGGAGGCGGAGGGAGGGGTGGGGACGCCGATCGGGAAGGAGAGGTAGGGTAGGGGTAGGGTGTTGAGCGCGTCCGGTGAGGTCGAGGTTTCGCGGATGAGCGGTTTGGTCGGTGACGGTGTGGTCGAGGTGGATGGGGAGGGAGTCGAAGATGTCGAAGATGTCGAGGATGTCGAAGGCGTCGAAGATTCTGTAGCTGTGTCGGACGTTGACCGTGTAGACCCTTCCCCAGACTTGTTCAGCGATACCGAAGTGCAAGTGAGCGTCCGTCTACCAACCTCGCTACCGCGCGCGGCCGAGCGAGAGACCGATACGATCGACTTCCGAAGCATCATCCTGATCGGCAAACTCTGACGTCGTTAATCAGCGGAGATGGGCGAAGGTGAAAGGAAAGAAACCCCCAAAAAACCGGTAACGATGATGGTGTTGCGTCGGAAGAAAATGTACAAGGGTCGTGGGTCCCTTTTTTCAAAAAATCCCATTTCTTCCCGGTCCAGCGCCGCGCCGTTTTCACTCCGATTTCCGATCCTGTTTCCCACTCGCAGCATCAGACTTTGGGAGGAGAGCGGACGCATCGGCTGCATTGCTCTGCGCAGGATGAAACGACAGGAGGGGACGGCTCGCGAGGAGCTCGTCGAGAAGCTGCTCCGAGGAAGGCCGAGGTGGCTGTTGCTTCTTCTTCCGACGAAGCTCTCGAGGGGCGCTTGTTGAGCTCGAGTCGGGTGCGTCTCGGTACTTCGCCTGATGCGTCCTGCAAGTCGAAGCGACGATTACCAGGCCTTCCGCGCCACCAGGGTACAGCGACGGCAGAGGCACTTGAAGAGTTGACGGCATGGTACGGATTGTGCGAGGTATGTGGTGTGTGTGTGGAGAAAACAAAGGTCGATTACTTTCATCACGCGAGCGACAAACCGCCCCTCTGAGCCCTGCGAGCCAGCGTCTGATTGTACAAAACCACGAGACCCAAACCAGACGAGATGGCTGTGATCGCATCCAACCAGACCCCCCGACAGCCAGGTGGTCTGTTCGGGAGGGCGAAAACAGGCGGAAGCAGAGCCTCTGATGTGTAAGTCTGCTTCGAATCCAACCACCATCTCGTCTGGGTTGGAACCTTGTTTTGTCGCCTCACACCTCACACCTCGCACCTCGCAACTTCGTATCAGATTCTCAAGCTCAAACCACCCGCCTCCCCGACACACACGCATTCAACGCTTGGCAATGGTATACAATCCTTCGCTTAATCATACACTTTCCACATCCAATTCCGCTCGCCTCCTACTGGCTAGACGTCATACCCAGCCCCGAACCCTCCCTAAAACTCCCCCTCGCACTACCGCCACTACCCGCACTACCGATGCTCGCGCTCCTAGCTCTCTTCACCATGCCTCTCGGCGCTGGCTCGGGCTGCATCTTCGGATCCGGCCCCTTTCCCCCCACACTATCCCCTCTAACCCTTCCGTACCTGATCGACCCCGTACCCACACTCGAGCCCAACGAGCTCGTCTCGCTGCCCGCCGAATGGCGGCTCGACCTGCGCTTGAGGTCGGTTCCTGCGCCGGAGGCGCTGCGCATGATGCTGGATCGCGAACCGGTGCGCGTCCTCCCCTTGGCTGCCGGCGGGGAAGACACGACGCCCGTCGAGAGCGAAGCGAGGCCCTCCTTGCGCGCGGCGGTGTAGCTGTCGAACGAGCTGTCGTACGTCCGCATCTTGCGGCGTAGCGAGTCGGACGAAGAAGAGTCCTTCGACGCGCGCGAGATCGAGTCTCGTTCAGTGTCGTCGTCGTTGCGCAGCTCTTCCATCTCGTCCGTGTGCGTCGTTGGTGCAGGGTACGGCTTGACCGCGCTACGAGACGACGGCGGCGGCGGCTTCGGAGACCTCTGTTGGCGGTCCAAGCTGCTGTACGCGTCGGCGCTGCTTCGTGGACCGTCGACGCTTTCGACGTACTCGATCGGCTCGGCGCCGTTCAGATCCGGCGAGTTGGGCACCAACTCCATCCCTCCACTCCCGTCTGGTAGGAATTCGGATCCCGAGTCTCTTCTTAGTCCACCACGCAGATTCGCGAGGCCGACCTTCTTCGGACTCAAGCTGCTGAGCCGGCCGGGTACGCTGAAACTCGAAGACATCTTCGGCTCGCCATTTCCGCCGAGATCGCCATGACTACTGCTGTCGAAAGCATACGATTCCGCCAAAGGCGACGGCGAAGACCCCACCTCTGCACTCGGCGTACCGCTCGGACTGGCCCCCGGAGAACTCGGCACACCGGCGCCTGCCGACGCAGACAGCCGCCGCCGCATCTTGTTCACCATCGACCGCTTCGCTACACCCGAAGTGGCGTCCTCGCTAGCCCGCCGTCGCTGCGCGACCCTCGCCGCCGCAACTACATTGATACTATCCACCGAAGGATTGGCGCCAAAGATCCCGCCTAAAGGCGTACCCGTGCCGCTGGGGGTGGGGCTCATTGGCGTACCACCGTCCTCCTGCGGGCTGAGCGTCTCGCTGTTCTCCCTCGAAAGACTCCTTCTCCCGCTCTCGGTATCGACCTTCAACAGGGGTGTATTCTTCAACTCCTGCTCGGTGAAAGTGATCAACGGAGGCGCCGCTACCTTCCTCGATGCTGCTTTCACCGCCGTCGTCGCCTCTCCACTCTGCAATTGCACATCCGTCAACCCTACATCACCAGCCTGCAACCCACACTGCCCCAACGCCAACCCCAACGCCGCCGCGCGCTGCGCCCTCGCCCTGCGCTTCCTCCAATCCCAATCCCTCCCGGCCGCCGCTGTGCTTTGGGTAAAACGCTCAAACCAAAACCCGCCATCCTCTGCATACGCGGCGAACCGAGTCTCGGTCTCCAACCTCTCCCGGGCCCTGATATGCGAGTCGACGTGGGGCGTCCAATCCGGCTCCACCAGCTTGACACTCCTCGACCAGGCGGTCTCTGGACTCGTGGGCTGGTAGGGCGGTGGTGCAGCGCCCGTACCCGCCTGCAGCATCACCTGCTGCATCGCTGGATTTGCAAACACGGGCAACGACTCCTTCCGCGACACCAGGCTGAACGAGATATCGATATCGCGCAGCGAAGCAGTCCTAAAACTCTGCGGTCGACGTTTGAGGATGGACGGAGCTCGGGAGATGGAAAAGGTGCTCGAGGTGGGGGAGGGCAAGGCCGAGGATGTGGGCGAGGCTGCTGCGAGTTGTGCCGAGTGTCCGATGGCGGCGGAGACGGAGGAGGAGAGGGAGTTGATACTGGGTGTGCCTGGTGAGTCGTGCTCGGTGGTGACGTCGAGCAAGGCGGAATCCGTTTGAGACCATGCCTGATTGAGACTGCTTTGAGCCAGTCTAGGCGAGCCAGTGGAAGGAGAGTCGGCGCTGACGATACTGGAAGTGCTGTTCCTCTTGTTCCTCGCCGCAGTCCTAGCCAGTGGCGAACGCGCATCAGCTGATCGACTTCTCGCTACACCGCTACCCAAGGGCGATCTACTCGGACTTGCGGTGTGCAACCTTCCACTCTCCTTTCTCTTCCTCGCTGGACCGGGTGAAGCTGAAGCCGACCTCTGAAGCGTCGCACTCGGGAGCACGGGACTACTCTCGAGCTGCGGCCAAAACGACCTCTTACCGCTCGGCTCTAAATCCACCTGCATCGGTCTCTCGCACAACATGCTCGTCGGATCCGACGAGATGATCCTGACCACACTCGACCGCTTCGTCTCGCCTCTACCCAACATCTTGCGCAGCGCCAACCTCTCCTTGGAGCTCGCTAGGAACCCGGAGCTGCGAGAAGCCTCTTCGTCTTCGTACTCGTCGCTGTCGAGCTCGGTATCGAGCGCACTGATGGTAGTGTCGTCGGCGAGCATTGTCGAGATCGCCCAGAGCGGCTTGCCGTTGGTGGGGGTCGGTTTGAGGTATGAATAGATGAGGTAAAGGGACCCGATCAGGAGGACGAAGAAGGCAAAAGTGGACGTCCATGTTGAAGTGATCCCAACGTAAACGTCACCGCTGCGAAGGATGTTTTTGGAAAAGAGGCGGGTTTTCATGCTGAGTGATGCCTTGGCTGGAAGCCAGCCGAGGATGGATGCTGCGTCGGCTTGCGGTTTGGCTGTCGCCGCAGCGACGTTGATCGCCTCCATGGTGCAGTCTGGTGGTGAGGATTGTCGGCTCGCGATGGATGGATCGATGGCCAAGAGCGCCGATGCCCGAAGGAGAGGCGGCTTGATTGTACGTTGTCTATGATCGCATGTTGAGATGGACACTTGAGGTTTCAGAAGCGGTTATCAGAACGGCGCTGATCGTAGCCTTGTCGTATGATGAGCGTTGGTGGGAATACGAGATGGTTGCCGGTGATCAAGGATGAATGCTTGGCTGGAAAGCAGCTGTGAATCTCGACTTTTGCTAGCTGCTGTGATTTTGCGGAGAGACAGCCGAGAAGGGCTAGCTTGAAATCGGCGCTTCCCGCTTTCGCTTTTGTTTGCCCAAAATCACGCGCTTCTGTCGACCGACTGCTGCAAGCCACACACCCAAGACCCTTTTTCTTCAGCCCAAGTCAGTGTCCTGCATGAACACTTGGCTTTAGGCTCCCCGCCTTCATTTTGGCGCACGGAAGCGTGGAAATTCGAGCGTGAAATGCACATCTGCAGCAGAGAGAAGCGGAGGAGAGAGGCGAGTTCTTCCATCCAGCACCTTCTTGGCTTGGGTATAGCATTGCTCATCACAACCGACGATCGCTCACACCAGCCTCAGCTGTACCAATGAATGCTTTCTATTGTAGATTTGAAGGAAATGAAGCAAGTCTATGGCTCCAGATTCGCCATGATCATATCAAACACGTCCAGATCCTCCATCGCATCCCTCGGCGTCGTTTTGAGATCCTTACCGCTGGTCAGCGCCTCGTGTAGATCCAGAAACTCGGTCGTATACGCATCCTGATACGTCGTCCGTATTACCCTCTCCTCGTACCGTCCATCCACATTCTCTTTGACCGTGACGTTCATCGGCAGTCCTCTAACGTACGGCGTGTCGATGTCGATCCTCAACACGCGGTCGTCGGTGAACACCTCTAGGAAAGACTCGAAGACGCCTACGTTGTGGATGCCGGTCGTGTAGAGGACGTTGTACTTGTCCCCTCCTTTGGCAGCTTGGTTGGTATATTCGAAGGAAGCGGAGATGAACATCCCGTCGTGACTGGCGAAGGAGGAGAGGCAGCGGTCGGGTTTGCCTCCGAGTGCTTCGCGCATGAAGCTGAGATCGTGGCTTCCGAGCGATCCGAGCAAGCGGTAGACGAAAGAGAGCCGAGCGTCGCTCGCCTTTGCGCCGCCTATTGCTTCGTGCAGAATCGCAGCAGCTCGAGAAGCTTTATCTTGTCCAGCCGATTCCGGAATGTCGTCTCCAAACTTTCGCGGATCGGTTCCGGACTGACCGACGAAGAACGAATTAGGTCCGATGATGTCTTTCACGATCGCATGTCGGATCGGCCCACTTTCAGCCAGGAGCTGCTGGAATACGGCGAAAGCAGGTGCGTAGCGTCGCATGTATCCGACAAAGATCTTGCGTCCGCTTTCGTGTGCTGCGCGTTCGATGGCGAGCGCATCGCTGCGGGTGAGCGCCATCGGTTTTTCGATGAACACATGCTTGCCGGCGGAAGCGGCTTCGACGGCGCACGATGCGTGGTATTCGTCCGAGTTGGCGATGAGCACGAGGTCGATATCGTCTCGTGCGACCAGGGAGGCGCTCGAGGTGTAGGTGTGGGGTACGGACCATTTGGAGGCGACGTGCTCGGCGGCGGAGCGCGAGACGTCGCAGATGGCTACGACGGTGTATTGTGACGAGAGGAATTTGAGCGTGGGGAGGTGGACCACTTGGGTCACTTCGCCGGCGCCGATGATGCCGACCCGGAGTTGATGGGGTGATGAAGACATCCTTGCGCTGGTTGACCCTAAGCTGGAGGCCGAGCAGGTGAGGTGCTGATGGACTGCCAGTTTCTTCGGGATGACTGCGACGTAGGTTGAGATCGGAATGGCAGATGATCAAGGACAAGGCTCGCTGGAAGCTTTGCGTTCTTCAGTGACTGGCACCTTGGCGAAAAGATCGACATGGCCCGAGCGTGTTCCTTAAGCTCTGTCCGGGCACAGACTCGCATCTTGGCGCAGACCATTCTCTTTTCAGTCACCTCGCAGCTCATTCACAAGCTCGAGCGTCAACTCCTTTCCCCTCGCAGGAAGCTCTTCGCACCAGCCGATATCATTCATCGGGACAACCGACGACGTTTCTCGCTCAGCATGCAAGGTTCGCTGTATTTTTGAGATGTGACGTTCGAGCTGCATCCAATTTTTTTGCAGGTCGGCCTCCACTTTCTTCTGCTGCGGGGACGAGACGGGTCATGCGGTCGCTTTCCCTTGCCAACTCAACGTCATGTCGCGCAACTTTTTGTTCGCCGTTGACAGACGAGGGTTTCGCTCCTCTCCCGCACAGTTGGTTGGCACGGCGTCAGCGTAAAATGATGCCATTTCCCGCTGTGATGGGATTCTCGTGGCGTTCCTCGACTGGCTCTCGGCGAAGTGCGCTTGGGTGGCGAAACGCGCATTCTGTATGATGCAAAGTTGCGCAAGACTTGGCCCGTTCGCCGTCTTGGTCTGTGCTCTTGAGCTTGATGAGGAGAGGATATATAGCTAACTGAGTTCGGTTCAGGACACACCTTCGGTCACAACCACCACCACCACGTCCACAAATCCATACCCTTCCAAAAACGAACAGTTATCCCGCAAAAATGTCTTCGTTCACCGACAAGATCAAAGCCGCCGTCAAGGGCGACGTCAAGGAAGGCGCCAAGCTCCACACGGGCATCAAGTTGAAGGAGAACAACCCTGAAAACGCCGATGTTTCGCTCGACGACCTGACGGGCAAGAGCATCATTGTTGGTGTTCCCGGTGCTTTCACTCCGTAAGTTTCTCCCCCTCTCTTTCCCCACCTGCACACTTCTTGTAGCTGTTACTCACACCTCTTCTTCATATCGGTTTGGCTCTTGCAGCCCCTGCTCATCCCAAGTTCCAGGATACCTCACCCACGCCGCCGAGTTCCAATCCAAAGGCATCACGGACATCTACATTGTCGCTGTCAACGACCAGTTCACCGTCAAGGCTTGGAAGGAGAAGTTGGGCGGTGACAAGGCCCCCAACGTCCACTTTTTGGCCGACGACACCGGAGCGTTCACCAAAGCCGTCGGTCAGGACTTTGACGCTTCGGGACTGCTGGGCAACCACAGGTCCAAGAGGTACGCCTTTGTGGTGGAAGGAGGAGTGGTGAGGAAGGCGTTTGTTGAGGAGAATGCGCCTGATGTGACGGTCACTTCGGCCGAGAACGTGTTGAAGGCTCTGTAGGGTGTGATGCAAAGTTGTTTGTCAATGTGATCGTACTCGATTGGATTGTTTGCTGTGAATTTGTGTCAGAGAGATGGTGCGCAGATGAGGTTGATGAGGAGTTGAGCTCGAAAGAAATGCTTCCGAGTGGATTTTTTGCGGGGTCATGAAATGAACTTTGTGGAAGCCGGAGCACGGTTCAGCCGTTTTTTTTTTTTTTTTTTTTTTTTTTTTTTTTTTTTTTTTTTTTTTTTTTTTTTT
>MJEU01000133.1:0-40269 GCA_001748505.1 Sporisorium iseilematis-ciliati | reverse complement strand
CTTGCTTAACTTCGCAGATCGGACGGGATGCGGTGCTTTCAAGGTTCTATGGCCGCAGATGTCATGACAAGGTCAGTAGCTTATCATATACCACTGCTTTCGATGTAACCCATTCCTGCGAAGCTCTCTTCGAGGGCATGCTCAGCGTCAAGAAGCTGACTGGCAGAATCAAGCGGTCCACTGAGGCTGCTATTGATCGACTCCGGTGTCTGCGCGACATGTCTGCTGCGCAGTCGTGAAAGCTGGCAGTGCCAGCCAAAGCCTGCGGTGTCGGATGTGGTTAAGCGTGTACTCGGCATGATCAATGACAGATCATCAGATCATCGCTCGAAGACGCCGACAGGTCGATGACGTCGCCGATCAACGCAACGCCGCAACCGAGCAAGCAAGCATTATGCTGATCATCCCAAGTCAAGCGAAAGTGACAGCTCAAGTTGGACGATCTCTAGGGGCGCAAGGTGCTCGTCTGCAGACGACGAGGCTCGTGCAATCGACTAACGTCTTTGACGTGCTTCCCCCCTTTTCAGAAGGATCATGCGTTCATCGCTCGGTGCGGTAAGCTGCTACTTTAGTCTCGACTCTGAAGCTGGTGCTCAGGCGACCATCTACACAAGCGCCTTGTCAATCGAACGGAGTGCGAAAACAGTCGGGAAGGGAACGACGGTCGTTGCTGATTCGAGAGCACAAAAGAGACTTGGCACAGCAGTGCGGAATTCCGTTGGGCTCGGCGAGACCGGGAAACTTCTGCTTGAGCTGTGTTGGTTTCAGATTTTTCTCCTTCGATCCTTCGACAAAGCCACGAGAAGCCTCTTCTTTTTTTTCTCTGGCTTGGGCAGCGCGTGTTTGCCAAGCTTTGGAACGGATCTGCAAATCAACCTTCGAGAAACGCAGTCGCAACCGCAATCAACAGCTCGGCTGTCGCACCCGCCTCCCACCGCCGTTTCGCTTCAAGGCTCGACGCGGGCGATGCTGATGTTTTGGCTGCTGGTCGGTGTCTTCTTCCTCTCTCACCGTTAGCGCTTGCGATTCGCCCTTCTCGGTGAATTGACAGTCGAAAAGGCGACGACCTTGACAGTCGGCGGCCAAACGCGCCTGCCCAAAAAACGCGTCACATACCTGCGCCACCATGCAGCTCTCATGCAACGACATTTTTGCCAGCACAGCACACCACTCGAGTTTTATTTCTTTTTCAGACTCAACTCGAGAGTCTTGACAATGCTCTCTCTCTCCTCCCGCTCCTACTCTTGTCTTGACGCTGCTGCAGCTGAACCAAGGCTTGGCGCAGAATCATGCCAGTCTTCAAGTCGAAAGAAAAGCGGAACCTCGGGCGTTTCGCCTCCGATGCTGGCTGGGCCCATGCCTGCGGTAACTCGACGACGACGTGTCCGAAGCGAATGTCTTGGCACTTCCAACAAAGACGAGCCTCCTGCAGGACGTTGTGAGGACCGTGCTGGCTCGTCACTCCCCTCCTTGTCTGTCGATTGTCTTTCTTGCCCTTTGTTTTCGCGATCGGAGAGAATGCGACGGGCGGACGACAAGGCGTTCTCAGCAAAAGAAAAAGAAATGAAGAAGCAAACGGTTGCCAAATGGCTTGGGAAAGACAGAGGTGGGCGTCTCAACTTGGAGCAAAGATGAAAGTGTTGTTGCTGTCGGTCGATCCCAACTTCGGCTGGCATCCGAAGCGTGGATCAGGCAAAGCCAACACTCGGCTTGTGCCCTGTCTGCGCATCATCCGACGCGATCCCACAACGACTGCATCAGTTGGCAGACTGCAACCAAGAGTGGGCCAAATCGAGTCTCTCTCTCTCTCTCTCTCTCTCTCTCTCTCTCTCTCTCTGTCGCCCACCGACGGACCCGCACACTTTGCTGTCATCGAGCCAATCAAGTGAGGTGGACCATCAAAGGGGTTCCGGCGTCTTTTAGTTTGAGATTCCGTCTGCCACGCACACTTCCGTCTCCGCTTTGCTGCTTGGCGGTGTATTGCATTTGCGTGCGTGTGTGTGAATGTGTGTGTGTGTATGAAGTCAAACCCCCCTGTCCCGTCGGTCTTGCCGTTCTCTCTTCCTTCCTCTCTTCATCCATCATCCCTTTTGCCTCCATTTCACCTTTCCCCTGCTTCTGTTCTAACAGCGCCTCTTCCTTACGTAGTCGAATCTGCTTCGTCTGCCAATCACAGTCTTTACTGCTTCCCCTCTTTTCTCATTCATATAGAACATCGAGGCTTGATCTCATCTCATTGCTCCCGTCTTCGTTCGCCTCGGATCATCACCCTCCATCACCACCACTACCGCTAGATTCTTTCCACCATGCGTCTCTCCACCTTCACCGTCGGAGCCATGGCACTCGCCGCTCCCCTCGTCTCCGCCTCGGGACGCCACGAGCGAGGCCTCGGCCTTGTTCCCCCTTCCGAACACCGCGCCGGCCACCTTTTCCACAAGCGCGGCGACGAGCACCACCACAGCCTCACCAAGCGTCAGCTCTCCACCACTTCCAAGAACGGCATGCCTTACCCTCCTGCCGGTTCCGACCCTCCCCCCGAGAGTTCGCTCCCCAAGGCGTGGATCGACCGCTACAACGCCGTCAAGGCTCAGGGTAAGATCCCCAACATCCCTCGATCCATCACCGACCCCAACACGCGTGCTACCACCTACCCTGCCGGTACCGATATGACCAACGTCTGCTCCTGGACGGTTCAGAAGTGCGACACGGGCGATATCTGGCTGGCTCCGGACAACTACGTCGCCGTCACCTTTGACGATGGTCCCACTCCGCAGTCTCCTGAGCTGATCAGCTACCTTCAGGCTCAGAAGACCAGCGCTACCCACTTCCTCATCGGCAGTGCCATCGTCTGGAACCCCACCGCCATGGACGAGTACGTCAAGGCCGACCCTCCCATGCACCTCGGTGTCCACACCTGGTCGCACACCCTCCAGACCGGTAAGACCGACATGGAGATCCTCGGCGACCTCGGTTGGACCATGCAGATCATCTACGACCTCACCGGATGCGTCCCCATGTACTTCCGCCCGCCCGAGGGCGATGTCGACGCTCGTGTCCGCGCTATCGCTAGGGAAGTGCTCGGTCTGCAGACCGTCATGTGGAACAAGGACGCCGACGACTGGTGTCTCCGCCAAGGCACCGGCACCGCCCAGCTCGAAACCTGCACCACCGGCACCGGCGCTACCAAAGCCAGCGTCATCAAGGAGATGACCAGCTGGGCCGACACCACCAACCGCACCGGCTTCATCTCGCTCGAGCACGAGACGACCGACCAGGCCATCGACTCGTTCAAGGCCTACTACCGCGCGCTCAAGCAGAACAACTGGCACGTCGGCGCCGTTCCGGAGTTGCAAGGTCTGCCGTACTACCAGAACCAGTGGAACCTGACTTCCAAGAAGGAGAGCGTCGACAGCATCTTGCCTACGCGTCAGCCGATCGATGTTGTGCACTCGGATGCCCCCCGCGGCAGCAGCCGGGCTCCGGATACCAGTGCCTTTGCTAACTTGGACGGTAGCGGTGCGGGCGCCAAGGCTAGCAAGGCGGCGAACGCGGCTGTGGCCAGTTCGAGCTCGGCGGCTAGGGCTGCTAGTCAGACTGCGTCGAGCTCGAGCGGCTCGAGTGGTTCGAGCTCGGGTAGCTCCGGTAGCTCGGGCAGCAGCTCGAGCAGCAGCAGCGGCGCTGCTAGCAAGGGTTCGTCGTCGTCGTCCACTTCGGGTGCCACCAGCCTTGTCGCTGGCGCTTCGACTGTCGGCCTCGGTGCCGTCGCTGCTGTGGTCGCTTTGATGCTCTAGACACCATACAGCCATCCCCCTTTGCATAAACTCATAACATTCCGGTCCTGCTTCTGCTTATATTCTTTCGTTCTCCAACCATCAGTCGCTCTTTTCTTTACTTGACATACTCGCTCTGTTTTTTGCACATACTTTTCGTCTCAATTGAAAAGCGTCGATGTCTCCTCTCCACCGCCTTCCTGACAAGAGGAGGCGGCGATGGATTCGAGGAGTTAGACCTTTATCATCACCGTAGCATTCGACTGTTCGTCTGTGGGAACTGAGGAATCGGCCGACTGTCGTCCAATCGGGCTGAGGTAGATTGCTTGGCATGGAAGACGACAAGGTTGTCGATTGCTTGTGTACAGCATGGGTGAAGGCTCAAAGACGAGCGTAAGCGGCAACTGTACAGAAAAACAAGGGTCTTGTGACATTCGCCGAACAGCAACGATCCGGGCATTCGGCTTTCCAGCATCACTCTTTTTTTTTGACGGGAATGCTTTCAGTACTGTTAAGCGAAGCTACCTTTGCCGTTTCGCCGCTCACCCTCCTTTCGTTCTCTCTTGTTGCAGCCTTGCGACGTGTGTTCACCATTCGATTGCTCACTGGACCTGATCTTTGGGCAAGGATGCAACTCAAAGCGTAACAGGGAGGGAGAAAGAGACGGTATCGTGAGCGGACAGAGCGATGCGGGGTAAACCAAAACCCCAACGCCGCCGCGTAAACCGAAAACCCCGTCCACCTTTCCGTGGTACACATGCAAAACGGCGAATGACGGTGGTTGCAAAGTGCGGTAGACAAGCGCTCCCCTTCCCCACGTCAGGCGGCGAATGAGGAGGGCATCGAACGGGAGGAAACGACAAGGTGCAGGTCGAAGATCATGTGTCCGCAGAGCCTTACTTAGCCGCCCTGCTCCTCCGCGAAGACGGCTTTTCGGGATTTCGCATCACATGGTTGTCGTTTCTTTTGCCACCTGCCTGCTGCACGAAGCGTCTCCTGACTGAACAGTGAGAGGCTTGACGGCGTGCATTGGTGAGGAAGATCGGTGTGTGGGGCTTTGAGTGCTTGGTAAGGCGGTTACGGCAAATCGGTTGTGTGTTGCCGTAACGACGGGGTTTGCTTTGTCCTGCGCCATTGAAGAGTATACGTGAGGGTCTTCTTTTCAGGATGAAGATATATATCCACTCCCCTCATACACTTCCATCCACAGACTTATCGAAGCTACCGTTCTCTTCCTCACCTCCCGAACTCCTACCTCAACAATGACCACCGCGTACATCCCCCACACCCACCCTTCCCTCGAAACCGGCTTCGGCCCGCACGAAGACGCCCTCATCCGCCAAGTCGCCTCCCAGATCAACACCGCCCAACGCTCCGTATACGAATGCCATCGACACGCGTTCTCCGGAACCCACGTCAAGACTCAAGGAATCGTCAAGGGCACCCTCACCGTCCTCCCCGACCTCGCCCCTCATCTCTACCAAGGCCTGTTCTCCACACCGAACAGCAGCTTCCCCATCGCGCTCCGATACTCTACCGAGACGACCGACCTGATCGACGATCGGATCGCGCAGCCGCGCGGGATCGGTATGAAGGTGTTCGGTGCTGTCGGGCCCAAGTTGCGGACGGACGGGAGAGACCCGCAGACGCAGGATTTCGAGTTCAACAGCTGTCCGTTTCTCGAGCTGGGTGATGCGCGGACTTGTCGTGATATCATCGCGCTGCGTCTTTTGCACGGTGGCGACGCTACCGCTCTCGATGCGGATCTGAAGAAGCGAGAAGACTATGCCGTTCAGAACGCCCGCAACACCGCTCCCAACATCCACCTCGTCGCTCAACGCCAGTACTCGCAGGCAGCGATACGGTACGGCGAGTACGTCGTCAAGTACCGCCTCCTCCCAACCAGCCCCGCCCAACTCGCATTGTCCTCCTCCACCGTCGCCCAATCCGACAGCCCCTCGATCCTCCGCGACTGGCTCTCGTCCTACTTCCAAACCAACAGCGCAACGTACGACTTCCAAGTTCAATTCCTCCAAAACCTGCACGAACAACCCATCGAAGACGTCCGCGTCGAATGGGATCCGGAGAAATACCCCTTCGTCACCGTCGCTACCGTACACATTCCACCGCAGGACTCGTTCGTCCCCAAAAGAGTCAGCTTTTGGGAAGACCACAACAGGCTGGACGTCTGGCACGGCTTGGTCGAACATAGACCCCTGGGTTCGATCAACAGGTTGAGAAAGGTGGTCTACGAGGCCTCGGCAAAGTTCAGGAGGGGAATGAATGGGAGAGAGGAGGTGGTGGTCGACGACATTAGTCAGATCCCGGATTGATTGGCGAGTTGGTGCTGGATCTTTGGTTTGCACGTGTCACGGTGTTGAAATGGAGGATTGGTCTGCGTTCCGATGGATGCGTGCGAAATGCTGTATTGATATGGTTTGATTGCGTGCGGTACAATTACAAATGCTTTGAAAGTCGACGATGAGGCTTGTGACCTATGCGCGGGAAGGCGATAACGAGACGTTCGATGGTAGAATTGTGCTTAGAACGTGCAGTCAATGCGGCTTCAAAAGTCGATGGTAGGCCTTGCCTTATACTTGCGAGTAGCCCTCGAAGGCAACGTATGCATCATATGATTGCCATGCAGTTCAAACCGCAAATGCGCCTCCCCATCCGACTTCTCCGACGCCAACGGAACCTTGATCGCAAACACGGCGTTCTTCTTGGGTATCGTGCGTGTTGCTTCACCTCTCGACTTTTGCGATCTCCCCTGCATCGGTGTGCTCGGTGGGATCGCGATGATCATCGTATGCTCCGTCTCCTTCACCACCAACCCACGCTGAGAGACCAGCGAAGGGTTTGCCGCACGAACCACTTCGACCTCCGCTCCGCACAGATCCGCTTTGATCAGCGATGCCTGGATGGCGCTGACGGTCCCCGATGACATCTGTGCTAGGGTTTTGGCGTCGAATTGCGGATTCGGTACGAGTTGACCTTTGCCGTTCATAGCAACGATGTTGAGCAGCTGCTGGATGTACGACCGCCACATGTCGTGGAGCGGTTTGACGAGCTCATAGCTGATGTGGGAGTCCACTTGTTCCAGACCCATCCGTTTACGTTGAGAGCGACTGAGGGATCGGGATGCGGACTTGTCGATTTTCTTGGCTTCGTTGGTGCGATGACGAGGCACGGATTGGAGTCGTTTGAGCTGCTTGGTGGCGTATGAGAGGAGGCGTTGTTTGCTTTGGACGAGCTGTTTGGTTGCAAGTTCGTCTTTATCTCCTTCTCCTTCCAATCCTTCCGAAAGTATTGTGGAAGGCCCCGCAGCTTCCCGCTCTTCCCGTAGGGCTGCATTCTTCGCCGATCGACCAGCCGCGATTCGAAGCCGCTTGAGCTCCGACAGCTCGCTCTTGACCCTTCTTTTGCGCTTGTTCAGTTTGCGTTCGGCTCGAAGGCGAGCGGTTGCATCGTTGCCGCCGGTCTTGGGTCGAGCTCGATCGAGGTTGGTGATCTGAATGCGACGGTCTTGCAAGCGCTCTCGATAGTATGCTGAGACTTGTGAATCCGAGACCTTATCGACGTCGAGCGCCGCACGCAAGAGCTGTTGTGCTGCGCTGAGGGAGCCGGAGGTGCTCATCTCTGCGAGGTTGCCGTCCATCCTATTTCCGAGCTGTTTGTGCCTTCATTGGAAGGCTTGGGTTGACGATGGTAGTGATTTAGAAGATGAGGCTGAGTTTTGTGGAGAGATTGACGTGAAGGAAAAATGTCATCGAGACCCGATTCATCCGCAGATACGATCCGAGATCCGCTGTCCTCAATTGACTTTTTTTTTTTTTCAGATGTTACGGCGTTTCGCCGATTGTTTGTTCTACCGAGCCACGAGCGGAGTTTCTAATCACAGAAGAAACGGCGACCGCAGACGAGGGATCGAGACACTCAATCTCGAAGTCTAGACCGACGGAGCGCTAACTTAGAGTTTTTTAGAGCGGTCATCTGTGACCTATTTTTGAGGCTTGCTCTTCTTGCAAGTTTGATCCGCAGACCAGCCAGCACGCCTGCTCGATAGACGCGGCATACGAGATCGATGTGAACATCTTCATCAGATGACATCATGGCAGAGATAGAGAGAGAGACATCTCATAGCATTGCGGCGATGTCTGGATCGAAGCATAGAATCAACGTGGTCTACGGGATCGGGGTCGGCCACAGCATTACTTTCCCATCGACCTTGCAAGGCTGCTGCAGACGATGCGATGCAACTGGCGCATGGGAATGTATCTGGCAGCACTGTTACTCGCCACGGAAAAACCGAGCCTTGTTGCTTGCTCTTGTGCTTGTCCATCACCTTGCGCCAACCATGATCTCTTCTCCCATGTGAAATGGAAAATGAAACACGAAAGCACGCTAGGAGGTGGCTCGGACAATCGTCAGCTGGTTGCTCGCGTGCATGAATGCAGCACTTAGCTCAGCGGCAAATGAAAAAAACTTTTTGTGCGTGGTGGGAAAACAATACCGTGGAAAAGGGTTTCTCGGTTTTGGGTCGCAAGCGAAGCTACGCCAAGTGACGGCTAAGCGAAGCGGGACCGCGCACGCGAACCCCTCGAAATCAAGTTACCGCTCCACCCAGCATATCGTGTGAATGGGCATGCTTCTCCAAGACACGAGGGCGCATCGACAATAGCAGAGACCAGCATTGTGATCAGCGACACCGACAAAGCCCGAACGAACGCATCGCAGGTGTCCGAAACAAGTGCAAGAGAGAGAGAAAAGTTTCCCGCAATTCCGCTGCATGAGCGGGTCGCTGTAGCTGACCGTTAGTTACCACTAAAAGGAAGAGCCTGTGCGAAGGCCAAGTTTTCATTGTATCGGATCGTCGACCGCAGTGCCGTCGTCGAACTTGGGGCTATGCAAGCCGGGCATTGTCTGAAGGCATGATCCGCCCTTTATCTGGATCTAATGAATTCATGGCGCCGAAAAGCTCGGCTGGCTTGGTCAGGGTGTCTTGTTAAGCAGCGATGAAGAGAAAGACCGAAGGAGCCGTAGGCGGCAAAGACCGAGTTCTCGTCCCGTTGTCTGAAAGCTTTACAAAGCGCGGTCGCAACGGCAGAGCAAGCGGAGACAGAGCCGCGATGTTCATGTGCTTCGAACTTGAATGCCCAAACCTTCCATTCGCCCGGGATACCCGCCTTTTGCCTTTGATCGTCGGGAGAGGGAACAAACAACTGAAAGCATCTACATTTGGAACCGGGCTTCGGGATCGTTGGTGCATGGACACTCGTGTCCCACTGAAAGCATTGAGGCGGTGTACGATATATGTGCGAGATCGAGCTTGTACCGATCTAACGTTACAAGAGTCGCCATGACGATGCGCTTGTCTGCTCGCTGATGAAACAGTGATACATCACCAAAGCCAAAATTTTAAGGTTCAGGGTCGGCAGAGACGGCAGATGCTCATTCGAGTTTTGTTTTCTCTCGATTCCGCCGTTGTGCCCATATTCTTGTCGGCTAAATTGCGAGATCACCGGTGTTTGATGAGTATATCCTGTCCCTTTTTGCCGTCACTCTTCGCTTTCAGATGCCGTATCCTATAGAAAGGCGATGACAGGTCGAGGTGTCACGACCCCTTTCTCCACCTCTCGATACCGCGGATCAGCTTTTCGCTTACGATGGTTGGAGAGCGTCAGCCGATCAAACTAGAAACGGGCAGCTCGGTCCCTGCCATTCGGCACGAGTTCTGGACCCTAGTTTCTCGAACCTCTTTCCATGCACGCGATGCGAATCCAGCAGTTGGGCGTCGTTTTTTTTCTTTTCTTTGTGGGTTGGAAAGGCGAGTCAATATTTTTTTCTCACACATCCTCTGTCCGAAAGTCCACATGTCCCCTCGCTCTCTTTTCTTTCCATCTTCCTCTCTCGGTCTGAGATCCCCAATGTTTTAATAAGTTTCGTATCGAGTAAATTCACACCTCGAAACATGACGCCTAGCATCTGCGTTGCATGAAGCTTCGGTCCGGACTTAACCCCCCGCCTTGACTTGCGTTTTTACGGGAGATCGCGGCTCTGCATCTATGGCTTGCTGTTGTGGCTGCTGCTGCTGCTGCTGCTGCTGGCGGAAGCGGCTCCAAGTGTTGCTGCCCACGAGCGCCACTTCTTGTGTTTTTGCGGTGAGACTCGCTTTGCTTGCTCCGCTTTGCTTGGAAATTTGTGATTCCGACAAGTTTTTCGCCTTGTCTAAGCGACACTCATGACGTGCAGCGGCAACCCACTTGGACGCTCGTATTGTGCTCCGACCCAAGCAAACCTTTCAGCCACGCACCCGCATGAAAGACAGAACAAGACAGTGAAGGTGGGCATATTGTCTCGTCTTTCGCCTGGCTCGTCCACCTGCTGCTGCTGCTTCCGCTGCTGTTCTTCCTCGTGCTCATTCGTGCTTACACCGAGTCGGATCAAAATTCCCATGTCGATCCTGCTCTGATGCCTCTGGTCGCTTCTTCTGGCCATGAGCTCGTCAGTGCTGTAGGCCCTCGGACAAATTCCGCAGACCCATGATCAGAGAGGGTCGTCTGCTATTGTGCCCCTCGGCCTTGTCCTCGTGCCCGTGGGTAATTTTCCGGTGTCTTTCCTTGGACTGGCTTTCTGGATTAACTTAGCCATCCACTAACCAAGAAGGAGAAGCAGCAGAGAAAGCTGGACCAAGCCCTCTAGTCACCTCGCCGTGCCGGGCTCGCATGTGTCCTAGGATGGTCGGCAACCTGCAGCGAATCTGTAGAAAGGGGATCCCGGTTGAGCGGTGCAGCATCTTGTACCTGAGCAAAGCAACCAAGTGTGGCTTGCACCTTGGTCGGCGAAGATTTCCGTCGAGTGGTGGTGCGGAGGTTCTGGGTGCCACATGTCATGCCCTCCCCTCGTGCTTCGCCATGAAGGCTCTCTCTCTTCCCTTGAGCTCGATTCAACGACCACCTTTCTTTGACACCACCATCAGGCTTCGGATTCCATCCGACCCTCACCCTCCCCTGTTTTCGCATTGGCATCGCTCATTGCTGACTGCCACTCACATCGGTTTTAGCACTCTATCGATCGACCACCATCATCCGCCCTCCCCTTCAGCGCACCGGATCGGCATTTCCGTCACAGAAGCAGACACAGCCCCTGCTCGATTCTGACCATCTTCGCATCGTCACGTCACCTCAGTCAGATCCTTGTGGCCTACCATCGGTCCGACCAGGTCGTTTCCACCGCGCCTGTACTCCAGCACAAGAGCACTCGGTCGACCAAGACAGCCGGCGCACGCCTCTTTTTCCCACGATATACAAGACCGTGGCGAAAGACGTTTGCGCTCCAATCCACCGGCTTCGAATCCACACTGACACAGCAGCGAAGCTTTCAAGTCATCCTCTTGAGCGTTCGGACCACCACACGTCTCTTGAACAGATGCACATCAGCTAAAGCAGGCAGCAACTTCCCTTTCGACTTCCTCTCACCGGATACCAGAGTCCGCTCAGCCTCGTAGGCAAGCTCAGCTGATCAACCACTCCTTTCATAGTAAGTACACTTCAAACGCCTCGACAGACAAGGACCATCGGCTTCACGGAATCAACCTACAAAGCCAACTGCAGCAATTAAAACAGCGAGCAGCGAGCCTCGAAGCTCGGACCTCGAGTGGTTCAATCTTGACAGCTCCCCTTCTTATTCATGCCGTCGGAGGCTTTCGGTTGTCATGGCGTGCTCTGCAGCATGCACTGCATTGTCTCCAGCAACACCTCTCAGGCCAATTAGGGATCGGAAGCCGATTGACCCTTGACCCTTTGCTCACCACCCACCTCACCCACGCCGTCTGCTTATTGCCATGCAATCGTCGGCCGCTGTGGCAATTGCTGCACCCTCGTCGAGGGTGGGTGAGCGGGTCCGACTTCTGATGCCTTGCCCATGTCGCCACGCAAATCTGCCTTACTGACGTCCAACTTCCGTTTCATCTGCCTGTCCACTTCATCCTCTCATGCAGCCCGGTACCGACTCGTGGCACTTCTCCCACCGAAGACACTATTGTTCGGGTCCCTCTCATCCCTCTGCGTCCGGTCAAAACACACATCTGCTGCAGCACGCATCTGTCTCCAGCCTTTACGGTCCTATTCGACCTCTAGAAGCGCTATCATTGGCTTGGGCTTGCTCTGTCTACACAAGCATTCGAGCTGGCAAGAAGCACACGCAGTGCATGGTTGTTGAACACGTACCAATCACAGCCCACCTCGACTCTACAATGTCACGCTCCGAAACTGACGAGCGTGAGGCTCCTTTTGCAAGCGGCAGCGCTGCTGGTCCATCGCAACCACTAGAGCATCCTTCACAGCGTCGCAATCATCCCGAATACGGTTATGCAGCCGACGAGCCCCGTCGACCCTACACAGCGCACGAACAGCACAGCGATTCTTACCATCAGCGTCCAGCTTACGACCCATATTCGCGCGACTCGGATCGTTCTCAATATCAGAGGGGTGGCCCCTTGAGCTCGACTCAGGAGAGGCAGTATCAGCACGAGCTCGAGATGATGAAGGCTCGTGAGGAACAGGAGCGCTCTTACGGCAGCGGGCAGCAAGCAGCTTCGCGGTCGAGCCGACCACCTCAGCCTGAACATGCTTACGGAGGTGTTCCTGCACCGCGCGATGCCGTTGACGAGTTTGGTCCTCGACCCACCACGACCAACGAACGACCCAACTTGGACGGCTTCTCCCGTGTCGAGAACGGCAAACGATATCGCCTCGTGGTGGTTCAGCATCCGAGCCGTGCTCGAATGTGTGGTTTCGGTGACAAGGATCGACGTCCGCTCAGTCCTACACTGATTGTCAAGCTAGTCATCACCGACGAAGCGACAGGCGAAGAGATCAGCCCTTTGGAGGTCAACACTTCGCTGTTCTTGCTTGCTACGGATCTGTGTCACCCGGACGACCTCATGCTGGCACCGCGGAACATCCTCGTGCATCATCACGCCTCGTCGCTTCCCATCCATCCTATGCAGCATGGTGGTGATCACGGCGGTGGAGGCGCAGGATACCCTGGAGACGATTTTGGGTATCGATCTGGCCCAAGCTTCGGCAACTTTGCAGGCGAGAGCGGACCTTCAGATGGCGACTACCGCTCTGCTAGTGGTATGCATGCATCTGTCTCTCCCGACGGCCACCTTCGCGGTCGTGCCCCATCATCATCGTCATCCGCAATGAACCCCTACGATCGATCTCCGCACGGCGCCTCATCTTCAGCCTCGTCATCGATGCCATTCGGCGGCGGCAACTTTGTCCAGCAAGGCCAGGCAGAATCCTACACGCGAAACCTCGTCGGCGCAGCCGTCGCCAGCGCCTCCGTCCTCAAAGACGAACAGGACAAATGGTGTACCTTCTTCGTCTTCCAAGACATCTCTGTCCGCACCGAAGGCGTCTACCGTATCAAACTCATGTTTGTCAACCTCGAAGTCAGCGGTCGCGTCGGAACGGGTGTAGCAGAAGCTCTGGCAGAAACCTACACCGAACCTTTTACCGTGTACTCTCCCCGCCGTTTCCCGGGTATGTTGGACCCTACACCGCTGTCTCGCAAATTGGCATCTCAGGGTATCAAGATCCCTGTGAGGAACGACAAGAAGAAGCAACGCCGTCGGAACGATGACGGCGCGGACGGAGGTGCCGATGGGATGGGCGAGTACGATGAGGAAGGAGGCGATGACGATGATGACTAAGTTCTTAGACCAAAGATTAGTATAGTACAGTATACACGAATGAGCAATCGAAATGGGCGAAACAAGGGCCTATGCTTTGTACTATCTATATACACAGCCTTGCAGTGCGTCAGTGTGTTTCTACGTCGTGAGAACTTTGTGAATCCGGATGATGGTTGGAGACGGAGGCTGCGAAATTTTCCAGCATGTTAGGCCGACCGCCGGAAACCTGGAAAGTGTTAGAGCATCACGTATATACACTTTGTCGTCAAAAGTCACGTGTCCGGCCCTCGCCGGCCCTCCTTTTGCGCCAACGACACTGCTCTTTCGCCCCAACCCTCCTTCCCCCCTTCTGACCGCTTTCGCTTCCGAATTTCTCCCAAACCCATCTCACAGCGCGCACACTCACCATCTCAAATTCACACCTTTCCTCACCATCGCCTACACTACCACCCATCACCAACCCCTACCACTCTCTCCGTTACTACGACAAAACAATGGCCTCCCGATTCGCAGCCGGCCTCTTCGGTCGCAACCTCACCACCGGCGTTGCTGGACGCGTCGGTGCCGTTCGCAGACTCGCGACCGCCGCTGGCGAGAACGAGTTTGTCGCTGAGCGACTGCATCACAAGGAACATGCTGGAAGTGAGTACCTCAACCTACCGGTCGAAGGCGGTGCGGGCTTGGAAATGCTTGGTAGAGGGGAAGAAGGGGAGATCATTGCAGATGGATTACGGCATAAGATGGGGCATCCGGTCCTTGGTGGGGAAAAGAAGCTGGGCTGGAGGATCGTATCGGTGTCTGGCGCGAGGTGTTGGAAGCACGGCATGTTGACGAATGGAGATCGAAAAGACTGCCAAATCGATACGGTAGAATCAGCCAAACACGCATGGAAGGAACAGCACCATCGCATCGCCAAGCACCCATCGCATCGCATCGATACCGGAACACCTCACTAACCCTGCTCCCCTCTTTCCCCTCACTCGAAACAGAGTCGGCCGACCTCTGGCGCAAAGTCTCGCTCTACGTCTGCATTCCTGGATGTAAGTTTTGCGCTCCTCCACCTTCCCCCCTCTCTCTCCTTGCCTAACCCATACTCACCCCTCTTCCCCTCTCTCTCCCGTAACCCCCTCCTTCTCCGCCGCACAGCCATCGTTCTCGGAGTCTACATCTACGGCATCGAAAAGCACCACTACGACCACATGGTGCACGAGTACCACGAGAACGACAACCAACCCCCCGAGCGCACTTTCTACGAGTACAACAACATCCGCAAAAAGGCCTTCCCCTGGGGCGACGGCAGCAAGAGCTTCTTCCACAACGATATGATCAACTACAGCGTTTCGCCTTGAGCAGAAGGAGCGCTATTTGGTAGTAGCCGAAATTTACAGTTGTTGTCTTATCGTTCGCGTGTGATGTGGGAGACGAAAGGCGTGAAGGGGAACCCAGATCTGCTGCGAGTGTCTTCGACAGGGTTGTGATGAGGACACGCACTTCAGCAGACTCCCCTTCATTTCACTGCTGAGTGACGGCGCTGCGAGACCGTCAACACACAGAGACAACACAGAGACAATCAACTCCTCCTCTCACCCAACACTCATACTGAGCCACGTCCATTCCCCCCTCCGGCACCACACAGCATCACCAGCCACAGCCAGCCACGCACTCCTCAACGCACATTCATTCGCAACCAAGAAAACAAACAAGACGACTGAATGAGAAGAAGTGAACTGAACGAAAAACCGAGAACAATGACGACCAAGTTCGGTTCATCGACACGAAGACATAGAAAGGATTATGAACGCGCGCGCAACGGTCGCGCCAAGTACGGAAAGCTATGAACGACCTCGACTCAGGCCGGGTATGGGCATCTTCGCATCTTTCACTGCTGAACCTCCATGATCATCTCCTGAATCCTCCTAGCCAAGCTGCCAATCTCCCCCTCCGCCGACCCATCGTCCGACCCCGCACCCTCGTGCACCTCCTCTCCCGCACTCCCCTCACCCGCCAGGTTCGCCAGACCCTGAATCAGCGGCAACAGCTGATCCGAGCTCCTGATGTTCTCCTCCAACTGTCCATCGCCCGACTCGAGCAGCTGAACGATCGTCCACACCGCGATGTGCTGGAACGTCGAATCTTGGGACTCCAAGAACCTCACCAAATACCCGTGCAACCCACCCTCCGGCTGCGACCAGACAGCGTTGAACGGCCCATAATCATCCGATTTCGACGACAAATTACCCAGCGCCGCTGCCGAGTTACCCTGCACCTCTACCGACGGCGAAGCAGTCAGCGGGATCAACACCTCGCAAATCCCCATCTCCAACAGCTGCGGCTTCAGATCCTCCGAAAGCGCCAACACAGCCGCACACGCCGTCATCTCGCTCTGGACGCTCAAGGGCACGTTCAACACCAACTCCTTGATCCGCTCGACCGCACCCGCCTCGACGATCGCCGTCTTGTTCCGCTCGCTCGAAGCCGCCAAGTTGCGCAGCGTCGAGATCGCATGACACTGGATCTCCTCGTTGTCCTCGTGGCTGAGCAGGTCGATGAGCGGGTGCAGGAACCCAGCATCGATGATGGGCGACTCGTTGGCCGGGTGGATCGAAACATTGCGAACGCAAGCAGCAGCAGACAGGATGAGCGGAAGGAACGACGATCGCAGCAATCGCAGCAGAGGCGGCAGACCGTTGGAACGGACAATCTCGATCTGATACTTTTCGTCCGAAGCCAGGTTTCGAAGCGCCAGCGCCGACTGGCACTGCACCTTGAGCGAGCTGCTCTCCATCAGTCCGATCAGGTTCTGGACCAGTCGAGGTTCGGTCTGAGCGAGCTTCTTGCGGTTCGTAGCGTCGACGGCGATGTTGCTGAGGGCAGTGGTGCAGTAGTACTGGACGTCGGTGTCCGAGCTTCCGAGCAGCCCGACCAGCACGGGGATAGCACCGGCATTGACCAGCTGCTGCCTGTTCTCGTCGCTGTGCGTCATGTTGAGCAGCGCGCCCGTAGCGTTGCGCTGGACACGCATGTCCTTGGACCGAGCCAGGCGGGTCAGCGGCACCAGCGCGCCGGACTTGGCGATCTTGGTCTTGTTGTCGTCGTGCGTCGCGAGGTTGGTGATGCAGCCGACGGCGTTGCACTGCACCTCGACGTTGGGGCTGAGCATCTGGCGGATCAGAGGCTCGAGACCGCCGAGCTTGACGATGAGCAGCTTGTTTTCGGCGTTGACGGCCAAGTTGCCGAGGGCGGCGCTGGCGGCTCGTTGCACTTCGACGTCGTGGCTCTGCAGCAGGAACATGATGGGCTCGAGCGTGTCGCGACCGACTTCGCGCACCTCCTTTTCGGTGATCTCGGCGAAAGCGAGGGCTGCGCTCCTCTGGAGGTCTACATTGTCGCTGAAGGAGAGGGTGGATAATGCTCGTAGAGGGTCGCCGGTGAAGAAGTTGGTCTCGGAGCGGTCTGAAGAAGAGGGAAGAGGGAAGTGAGAGAGGAAAGAGGAGGGTTAGCAAATTGCGTCTGAGAGAGGGTGCATGCGCTGCTAGTCCTTGCCGCATTGCTATACGGATCACGGAATGGAGATCGTTCCGAGAGAGCCATCTGTTGGATCGTCACTGGCGGACTTACTTTCAAGGTACTGGAGCAAATCAGCTACAGCATCCCGCTCATTGTCGAGCAAGAGAGGCTCGTAGTTGGCGTTCCTCGAGGAGCCACATCCGCAGCAACTGCAGATGTTACCCATAGCTCAGGTTGCGTTGAGACGTCTTCTGCTTTGGCGTGTCGGCGGTGTCCAAGGTGCTATGCGCTAGGTTCCAGGCACTCTGCTATGGTTGAGTGGACCTTTGGCGGGGCAATTCGGAGCGTCTGTTGCTGCAATATGACCAGGCTGATGTGTCCAACGAGGGGCGAACTGAGTCACCGCAAATGGTGTGCAGTGAGTTGATGGTGTTGAAAGAAGGAAAAAGCGTCGTTCAGCAGCGAAGCGTTACAAAGCGATTGCTCGAAATCCGCAAAGATAGTTTCGCTGACTGAGCCTTTGCTTGGCGTTGAACGGCGTTCGTCGAATGCGATGCTAAAGTTTGAAGGTGGTAGGAGCGTAAAGGGATGTAACGGAAAGTCGAGCTGTGAGCAGCTAGCGACGAAGAGCGAGGGACGATGTGTGCCAAGAGGATGTCGTGAGGAAGCAGAGGATGGGACGATGACGATCCGAACAGCCAAGCGCGTCGTTTTGCGAACAGCGAATGGGTTTCGGCAGGTGGAGTTGGGAGCGAGGCGCGCAGCTCACACTCAGCAGCAAGCACAAGCAAAAGGACGATCAAACTGGCGCGCGCACAGGTCAGTCACAGTGAGTCCCTCTCCCGCCAGCTGAGCTTGGGGCACGGTCACTGCAGGGCCTCTAGAGAAAAAATGGACAGAAAAAAAGGGGCAAGTGAAGGGCGGGCGCGGGGACGTCTCTGGATGAAACCAACAGCACAGCACTCTCTCTCTCCACGCTCTTTCCCGAAACGAAATACAAATTTGGACCTGCACCACCTCTCCAACTGTGCATCAGCCAAATACCAAACTTTTGTATTCAACAATTTTGGCTCGTGTGTGGTTCGTAGATTTCAATTTGGAAGTCCAACTTTGAACTTCTCCTTGCGCTTTCGGTCTTTCAAAAATTCAACTTCGAATCCACCAGAAAGAGAGCTCAGCACGCTGTAAATTAGCCTCGAAGCCTCCGCGACACCAGCCACTCTCTTGTCCCCAACGTCATACCGCCGGTTCCACCTTTGAGTTACAGTAGCTGGCTCAACGACGTCCAAGCCTTACTAACAACACACACACACACATCCAATGTCACACTATGACTCGCTGAGACAACCCGTTTGACATCAAACATGCTTGATCGATACTAATACAAACATAAAAATTAACACCCTTCAGCCGCGACCCGCAACCGGCGGCCGCCTCACCACCGTCAGGGCACCATGAGAAAACGTCACGGGCAACGGCGACCTCTGCGAACCGGGCGACCTCGGCCCTTCTCCCCCCACCTTCGTTCCTGAACCCGGCTCCACAAAAGACCCCAGCGCAGGCGACGTCAACGAGCTCGACAGCGCCAGCGGCGCCGGCACGGTCAACCCTTGCAACCTGTACCGCTCGCTCATGCTCATCCGCCCCGCACCTCCAGGTGAAGCAACCACACTCGCCGGGCTCATCTCATGAATCGTCGCCTGCCTGGCCGACGCAGGGCTCCCCATCTCGCTCTGCTCCGAGATCGGCGCCATACCCGCATCGTTGGCCTGCAGAAATTCGTTCGGGATAGGCGTGCGTCGAGGAGGCGCTTCCAACGACTTGCGCAGCAACGAGCTTCGGCGAGGCGGTGGCAGCTTAGGGTCGCCCTGAGGCAGCTCAGGCATCGGTTTCGATGCCAGGCAAGGCATGGATCCAAACGACGATCCGCCCGGCTGAGCGGTCACTTCCGCACTGTTGCGCGCAGAGACGTTGGTGCCACGCGACGAGATGGAATCCCACCGTCGTCCGAGCCGGGGGAAGCTGGCGAACCGCGACGCTTCGTGCATCTCATGTCCCTCGTTGGACGAAAAGATACTCGTGCCAAACGACGACGACTTGGAACTCCCCGAACGACCGCGCAAGTGTCGCGACCCGACGCTCGAATGCGTCGCGGCGGGTCCACGCAGCATGTCGTAGGAGAACTTGCGCGCACTAGGCGGGAACCTCTTGTCCTTGCCCGACACCGATGCATCCAGGGGAGGCGCGGGTAGCGGTCTCGACTCGTCCACAGAGTACATTCGGACCCGAGGCAGAGCCTTTTCACGCAAAGACGCAGTCGACGTAGCTTTGCGATGACTGCGCTCGCCCAGCGTGAACGGCGTCGGCTCAGGGAAGGCCGTCACCTTATCGCTCGAGCGCGACCACGGGAAGCGGAACACCTTGTTCAGGCTGCTCGACGACGATGACGACCGCAAGCGCTGACCCGCATCCGAAACAACCGCAGGACGGACACCATCATCTTCCCTCGCCAGATTCATCTTGGACAACGACGCAATACGTCCACGCAAAGTTCGCGGCGGCTGGACTTGCGTCGACGCTGGCAGATCCGGCAGAGGCGCCTCCTTCGCTACCGGGAAAGGCTCCACCGTCACCCTCTTAGCTGGCACAGCCGGCCTCTCCAACTCCGGCGACACAACCCGAGCCATCGCATTCCCCCCACCATTCGCACCCGGCCTCGCCGGCGGAACAGGAAACGCCGTCACCGACGCAAGATCCGGCGTCGCCAGCACCGACGAAAACGACGGCCTCTGCGAACCCATCTCGGTCGAGATCCTCACCACCTGCTCCTGCAGTCCCGCGATCTCCTCCTGGTGCTTTCGAATGAGCTCCTTGTTCCTCTCGACCTGGCTCCACAGCTGAGCTTGACGGATGGGGTCCATCGCATTGCTTGCGCTCAGCGATCGGTTTCGACCGGGCGAAGACTGGCCTGGGGTCAACAAGAGCGGTGCACCGGGTGCAAACGGACGCTGTGGCGTTTCGGTTACAGACTCGCTGCTGATGGAGCTTCTGCATCCACACTGCCAGGTAGCATTGTTCTTACCCGCCAGAGGACAGCTAGGACGATGGAACGCCGATGCAGACGGACGAATGGCCGGAACACCATCGGCATCGATACAGACGCTCCAGGCATGAAGCTCACCCGGTGCCCGCTTGCCGAATTCGGGAGCGAAACGGTTCAGCACCGTGTCGGAGTTGCGTCGCACGAGTCTCGGTGACGCATCGCTGGTCTGCCCCGGCAACTCAGGCATCGGCTTATGCACGTTGATCCGTCCTGCAACGAACGGAGATCCTGCTGCGTTGTCGTTCTGCGCAGACTCGTTCATCAGCGGCGCAGGAGCCAACACGAACGGCTGATGAGCCTCCGAGCTCGAATCCACCAGAACCTCCTGCTCATCATCAGCAACAAATTGAGCGAACCCAGTCGCCTCCGATTCGCCCTTCAACAGCAACGGACTCTGCAGCAGCGCGGGAGGCTTCGGAGCCGCCCTCGCCGCAGCGAGCGAAGGCATGCTTACACTCGCCGCCATACCCGCATCATCGCGACGCATCGGTCTGGAGAAATTATAGCTGGCCGCAGGCCCATCTTCGCTGCTTCGACCGAGAAACGTGCGGCGATGCTTCGCACGTTCCACCTGCAAGTCGTACGCAGACGGTCGGGGCGCATCCATGCTGTTCTTCGACACGGCCCATCCGGGACTCTGGTGCTCGAACGACGGCCGGGACGACGAAATGTAGGGGAGGCCAAGCATCGAGGCGCGATTGCTGCCTCTGCCTGCTGCAGGTTTGGCCACGCTTCCCTTGGATACATCATCGCCCGCGGAGACGCGATCGGAGGAGCCCTGAGATGCAAACATGGTAGAAAGCATCGGGCTCGAACTGGATCTCGAGATTCGTTTGTCACCGTCATTGTCGGATGGTGCGCCCGTCAACAGAGCTGACGAGCCAAGCAAATGGTTACGCCATACATGCTGCGTAGTATCCAGCATCTGCCTGACCGTCTCGCGAGGGATATCGAGAGACTTGGCGAGCTCGTCGGTCGAAGCGCTGCGTGGCAGCGTCAGCGGTTTAAGATTGCTTCCATTCGCCATCCTGGCCAGAGTCGCCTCATCCAGGGGCGACGAGCTGGACGAGCCCATCGCAGCCAGTCGGTCGATGCTCGAAGAAGAGCGCAACGAGGGCAAAATAAGCGGTCGTTGCGCTGGTCTGGACACAGACGTCGAAGGCGGATCATTTGCTTGTGGCAACGCATCAAGCTGAACACTGCTACTGGGCGTGTGCTGGCGACTGGAGGCTGGCGTGATCGTACTCGCTTTGGCAGGCAGCTCCGGGAGCGCCATATTCGGCGCAGGACGGGGAGGCGGGTTGCGAGTAGGCCGACCTCTCGGAGGCGAGATCGACGAAGGACCAGGTTGAGGCTGCACGGTCGCGCTGGACGGCGGAACTACGGTGGTCTGCAACAGCTCGGTATCGCTTTCGTCATCCATATCGAGATAAGGCAATTCGGTCGAGGCATGTCCAGGTTGCACTCGCTCACCTCCGTCCCAGCTGTTTTCCTTTTGCATCGCAGGGGCTTCTAAACCGCCACTGTTTCCCATGCCTCCTGCTGGCCGCAGATTTGACGACGAAGGAACAGCATGCAGCGGCCGCTCGTGCGTCAAAGGCGACGGGAAGGAGCTAATAAGCGATCCAAGCGCAGGCGATGCAGCGACCAGCGACGGACGTGGTGATCGTGAGCTCCCCGTTGGCAGAGACGAGGTCGACGCCGGAAGCCCCAGCAAGCCACGACTCGGTTCAGCCTGCAGAGAGCTAGAAGCTGTCGCTGGCTCCACACCCGCAGTAGTGGCCGATGAGATGGTAGACAGCGGCGGCCTAGCTTGCACGTGCTGCTGCACCGTCGACGGTTCATGTATTGCAGGAAGATGCTGCACAAGAGTCGTCGCGCCGTGCGAATCCTGGCTATCGCTGTCACTATCGCGATCCTTGTTGCTCATATCGAGGAACGAGAAGCGCGAAGCATTGAGGTCGAGCAGACCAGTGGTGCTGAAGGGTCGACCGAAGCCAGAATCGTCGAGCTGTACAGCTGGTGGAGGCGAGGCGATCGATGCTGGTAGAGGTGGGAGTGGACCATCTAAGATGGGCGAGTATGTCGTTACAGACTCGGAGGGATTGGTGCGTTTGAGCTTGGGCGCCCATCGTGGTTGCCAGGCTTTGCCTTGCTGCGATTGCGAGTGTGAAGGATGGGCCGTGGCGTTCTGCGCTGAGGTAGGGGGCTGCGGTGCTTCCGAGCTCTTCGCTTGTTTCGTAAGCGAAGGCACACGGAGTCGAAAGCGCCCGCTAGGAGTGCGGGACAGCTTCGTAGATTCGTCGACATCGAGATGCGAGGGACCGCTGGCTGACGTGGAAGGGGCAGCACCTGTCGTCGGCCATCGCTGAGCAGCGCCCTTCTGGTTTGAGTTGGGGTCGTTGCGTCGTTTGTCGATCCTCAGAGGCGGAGGCGGAAGCCCCTTGGTCGTAATTTGTGAAGTCATCGCCATTGCCAAGATCCTCGCTGCAAGTTATGTGATGGCTATCCGTGAACGATCGCTACGAGTGACAGAGAAGATCTTATGAAGCCTGATCGACGGTCATGAGTGCAGATTCCTTTGGTTGTTGATACGTGACTAATCGGCGTTCGTCGTGGTGGGGGAGTAATGAATGGCGCGTTCTCTTCAGACGAGATCATTAGCTCGGCGATCTTCAACTCGATCCGGCGCGGTGGGTTGAGTCGAGATAAGACGCAGACCGGCTGCTTTTGACTGGGGGCCAGCTGCTCGCGCGTGACGAGCTGATCCCTTATAGAAGGTCAACCAGCAGACGTCGCTTTTTGTGATGCGACCTGCGCTTATCGTGGGGAGACGGATGGTGAAGGTGGTGGAGACAAAGGAAGCAGATGGCGATGGGAAAGATCGAAGACGTCACAAAAGGGATGCAGCGGCTAGGCAGCCAGCGAGGGGGGAGACTTCGTTCACGTTTCAAGCCAAAAGCTGTCAGGATGCAGCTCGGCTGTGGATTAGGGTGTTGCAGAAGAAAGGCAAGAAAAAAAGAGGCCGGCACGACGCGGTGAAGCGGGTTTGCACATGCATCCACTGCAGATTATGCTGGGGCTATGAAGCGCCGAGCGTCGATGCCGATGTCCCAGGAAAGAGATGCTTGCGAAAAGTGGCGCTCCCTGGTCTAACGTATGAAGAGTGGCTGGTTTCTGCCCATGTCCGACGCGCAGAACTACGAGCGATGATGAGATTGAGTGGCCCGGCCAAGTCCTGTCTGGTTTCTGGCGGGTGGACCCTCGTTTCTAGATTCTGACCAACACGCCGTAACCGAGGACTCTCCGCTGTCATGTCTCAGTTGGTCTTTTCTTGCCCCTTCTCGTTGCACCCTTTTGATCCACCTCTTCCGTAGCATCTCACTCCAACGACACAAATGACTGTAGAGATTGGTGGGACTCAACAATGCAAGGCTATCCCTGAGTGTGGGACACCTTTTTGCTTGGCTCAAGCTTCACAGCCACGTTGTGTCTCGAGGAAAAAAGTTTCCAAGTTGCGGGGATGGTGGGAAAATTTCAACAGACCTGCATGAGCTCTCGCGTGGTGCCTGAATCTTGACGCGCGTCTCTCTCAACGCGACGGTCCCCCTTTCAAGGCTGTCGGACAATGGGAACAGTGCGGCAGCGGTTGGTGAGATTGGCCTTTTGTTCGATGAGTTCAGAGATTGAGTGGTCATCAATATTTGAATAACGCCCCTTTCTCTCGTGGCGACTGGGATTCAGATCTCAGCCGCCGCCGAGACCCGGATTGTCGGAGCGGAAGTAAGTTAGAGGCGTTCCTTTGCTGTGCCACTGCCACGAAAGCCACTTCAATCGCGGACGCTCTACCCGAGCCGATCGTTGATCTCACCATGTAGTCGGTCTATCTCTTTCACAGTAAGTCAGGTTGGATGCAATACTGTAGGTAATGTTCTGTGGATGCGTAAAAGTACATGCGGCGTCGTTCTCAAGTTGAGGAGAACGCGCAATGCAAGATGCTATTGTCCTTTGATTAGGTTGGAGGGTTAGGCAGAGAGTACGACGGAAGAGAGAACAGCAAACAGAGCAACAGCTGCACTGGCACCAAGACTCATCGACATTGCGGCTGCGCCACTCGAGACTCCGGACAGGGAAGGAGACGAGCCACCGGAGCCGCCAGTCTTGGAAGCGCTGGTACTGTTTTTGGGAGCGGGTGGGTCCTGCGAGGCGGGAAGTTCGGTCGCATCCATCACATTCTGGTTTCCGAGCTGACCCGTGCCGATCATCACATGCTGACCGTTGGAAGGCACTCCGTTGATGACAAGGAAAGCCATGGCCGGTCCGGGCTGGAAGATGTTCGAGTTGGGTGGCATGTTAGACACGTGCAACGTTCCTCCCACGCTCCCGTCTTGGTTGGCAGTGTAGGTCGAGTTGAGCTCGAGGAAGCGCTGGCCAAAGTTGACACCGTGCGTCGCAAAGCCCGATCGAATCACGACGACCTTGGCCGTCTTAATGTTGGTGATGTTGTTCGACAGGTCCGAGCTCGACAGCGGAACATCAAACGAGCCACCACCGTAAGCGAGCTGGGTGACATTGAGCTGCGTGGGCCTGGCCTCGTTGTACCAGAGCGGGTACCACTGCTCGAGACGATACTCGGTGTTGGTGTAGTTGGCCGTGTTGTTGAACGTGACGTCGGCGTTGGGGTTGGAACCGGCCGTGAGCACCGAGCCATCCTCGAGCAAGATGGCGGACGAGTGGTACATTCTCTGCACCTGCATCTGAGACAGACCGTCAATGGAGAAGCGCGAGCCTTTGGGTGCGTTGGGATCGTACAGCATGGGCTGGTAGTCGGGCTGGTCGCCGAGAGAGATGCCAATGTTCTTGTTGTATGCCTGGCCACTGTAGCCTGCTGTGCCCATGCGCACGCCTTGTCCAAACCAGATCTTTCCGTCTGGCAGGTAGATAAAAGTGCCCATAGATCGACCGTTGATCAAGTCGTCGTCCTGCTCCCACTGGGGGTTGTCGGCCTCGGGTGTGATACGCTCGCAGACTTTGCTTGCTGGGGTGGTGAGTGGATTGTAGAGAGGACCGACACCATTGCCCCACTCGTTGAGAGGTCGCTGCACACCACCGCAGAAGAGCACCTCCTGCGAGTAGTTGTTGGCCGGAGTCATGGGCAGCATGGCCACACCCGCCGAGGCAGGGTACACTTTCATGGGACCGGTGGTGGAAGGAAGGCCCTTTGCAACTGAGTTGGAGTCGAGATCATACAAGATGGCATCTTGACCCGCTTGGACAAACAAGAGACCAGACTTCATGAGCCACGCCAAGGGATAGAGGTTCATCGGCAGGGTTTGCGTCAAGAAATCCATGTTGATGGCGCCGCCTCTTGGTGGCCAGTATTCGAAATTGGGCTGGTTCTGTCCTGCGTCGGCAACGTATCCACCGTAGTCCTCACCACCGCCGATCCAGAGCGTACCATCTCCGAGAGCTTCGACTGTGGGGTACCATCTGCGCTTCTGCATATAGTGGTTGCCATCGTCCCAGTCGGAAGTACCCTGCGAGTTGGGTGTGTAGAAACGAGCAGCCGGGCCGCCGTCTCCATCGAAGTACGGCGCGGTGGTGCTGAAACGTGGCGTGGTCGAGTTGCCGCCTAGTCCGACGTTCTCGTTGCCTCCAAAAGAAGCCCAGGTACCGTTGCCGAGAGACATGCCACCAGCGCAGAAGGTGTTGGTGACGACATCCATCAGACGTCCCGAGCGAGTTGTAGTGTCCCATTCTTGACCCCATGCTGGGTGGCCATTGATGCGTGCAGCATTTCCTTCTGTCTTGTCGAGGATGACGACCTTACCCGGAGCGCTGTTGAACATCATCATACCAGAGACCGCCGACGAGCCGACGATCTCGCTACCTCCTGGTGTGGCTGCCATGGATGAAGCAGCGGTAGCGACGAGGGTAGCAGCCGCGGCAGCGACGGCATTGCGTTTTCTCGTCATGTTTATGTGGTCGAAGTGTATGCGTTGTATGTACGTTGTTACGGATCTATGCTATGTTGTTGTGAGGAGGGTCCTTCTTATATCGTCTATGTTCGAGAAGGTTTTCGTCGAGGGAGAAGGAGACCGCCGTCTATATGAGCGCTGGTTTTTAGTCGAGCGCACGTCTAAAGAGGGAGTAGCGACGATAGGACGGCGTGGCAAGGAGGTTTTGGCGTGACGAAAGGGAAAGATAATGACGACGGCGGGCTAAGTCAAGTTGAGGAAAAGGCTGTGTATATGTACTCCTGTCAAGCGGAAACCCGGTCGGTCGGAGTCCCGAAATGCAAAGATCATCAGAGATCGCCATCCTTACGGTTGACCGGTCTCTCTCTCTCTCTCGTTCTCACGAGCAGAGACTGGCACAACAAGCGGACTGCTGCTGACTTCCGTTCAACTGTGATCCGCTGCTTTCCTCAGCATCGACAGAATCAGCCGACTCGAAAGTGAAAAGCCGTGCCAAGACGCTGGTGAGGTCGACCAAACTCCGCCTTTCTTTGACCAGTGTGAGTTGTTCGGCAGAAGCATGAATTTTTTTTAAAGTTGCCCTTAAACACACACTCAAACGAGAGACAAGCAAAGGACCCTGTTGACGTCGGAACTGCAGCGCAAACACACACCACGAGACCTTTCTCTCTCTCTCTCTCTCACACACACCCTTTTTGGCTTGGAGTTTCATCATGATTTTCCTCGCTTGCACCGCAGTGTAAGAGAGCAAGGAGTAACCAAAGGCTAAGCGAGCCAAACCTCTCTATGCCGCGCTCATGGCTAAAAATACAGTTACGCCACGCCAAGAGGACATGGCGGCTTTTGACAGCCCTTTTTTCTTCTTTTTCTTTTTCTTTTCTTCCCTTCCGTTGGTTTTCAGGGTCGCGACGATCCACGCACACCTGCACACCTGCACGCTTGCTCCGCTCTTTCGATGTTTACTTTTGTCAAGGCTCGATTTGGCAGTTCCTGGGGAAACAACAAGACGCACATGTAGGATGATGTCGCTGCCACGGAACCGCATTCCATTCTTCGATTGACTTGTGGCGGTGGCGCTCTCCCACTTCTTTTCTTGTTCACGGAAACTCGACGCTTCGAATTCATGTCGATCGAGACAAAGTTTCAAGGGTGTGTGTAGGGTTATACTTTTTTTCATGTTCAAGTTGTCAGTCAGCAAAAAAAAAACTCAAGCTTGCTATGACAAACAAAACGCAAAAACTCGATTGCCGCTCTCGATGCTTGACGCCGCTGTGGGGGGACCGTTTGCCGGTCGAAGGGCAAGCGAGGAAGCAGAACTCCAGCGGAAGCCTCGATGGTTGGCTTCGATGACTGACTCTTCCATCGAAGTCGCAACCTGGGGCTTCTTACGAAGAAGGTCATGCGCTGTATTGCCGATGCAAGGTGGTTGAACTCCGACGGCTGCGAGGGCTTTTTCGGGATTTAAGATGTTACGGCGGCTTCGCTCACATAGTTTGCCCTAAATCAATTTAGTCGCACGAGTCAAGTTCAGGCGCGCGTTCTTTCTTCCCGGCTTGACCCTCTCTCACACGTTGAACAGGGAAATTCGGAAGCGAGCAGCGCTGCGATTTCAATCCAGGTTTCAAGTTTGGTCACCATCATCAGTCACTGCGACTCTTCTCCACCATCGTTGATCACCACATCGTCACATACTACGTACACACAATGGACGCCCTCGTTTACCGCAAGTGAGCATCAATCCTTTCACACTCGCATCGGTACTCTGCGCATCCGACCTCTTGCACCGCACGATCGGACTGCGACCAGAATAACGTTCCAGCTCGAAGTTCTGAGGTCGATGCAGGACGCTACATCGCTGTTGAACATCAAGGGAGGACATGTAACTGACAACATACCATTTTCTTTCGTCTGTGATCCAGGAACACCGTCCCCCAGCGCCAGCGCGCCCTTCAGGCCGACCCTCGACCCGTCTTCCAGCGTCTGCCTCGCTCCAGGCTCTACATGGGTGTCTTTATGACCCTCTTTGGCGTTGGAATGTACGGTACCACCGTCGGTTTCTACAACATGGCTCTTGTAAGTTGCAACCCGTTTGCTCTTTCGACGTGCTTGCGAGCGTGGGAAGCTGACCTTTTGCCTACCCTTGGATTCGGATTTGGGATGATGTAGGGCAAGAAGCGTCAGACTTGAAAGGTTTAATCTTCTGCACACACACACACACGATGCGATTGTCTGTATAGCGTAGCCTTAGCTTCGAATACAAGACCATCACCTTGCTTTTCTCATCACAACTTGTTCGAGCGCGCGTGTGCAGAGGAGCAGAGCAGGCATTGGCTCAGCACCGACAGAGCTGCTCGAACCAACGTCTCATGGTGGAGCACAAGGCGATTGAGATCACAGAGCCACACCGTACGCTTACACCTCAGCAGAAGAAAATGGTATTCTATTCGACACCCACCGCCTTCAATCATCGCTCTCCACAATGTCCAGCTCCTCGTTCTCCAACAGATCATGCAGGTACGCGCTGAAGGCGTACAGCGGGAAGCCCACGACGTTGTTGTAATCGCCTTCGATCGAGCGGACTAGGAGCGAGCCTCGGCCCTGTTATACCCCAAGAGCAAACTCTGTCAGTCGTCTGTCTCTGAGAACAACGGCGGGGTGTCAGAGAGAGGGAGGTGGGCTTACCTGAATCGCAAACCCCCCAGCTCGATCGATTCCCTCTTGCGAATCGACGTACGCTTTGAGCATGTAGTACGGGTTATCTGCGAAGTGGACGATGGTTTTTTCGCATAGTGATCTGTACACCGATAAACGTAATTTCGTTTCGTTGTCAGAGCCTGAGCAGAGAGAAGCAAAGCTAGGTGATACCTACCTGATCTGGAAACCTGGCGCCTCAATGACCGGCCAGATGACGGTCACTCCTGTCACCACCTCGCACTAGTAAAAAGCAAAGACAAATGTCAGTATACATGCGACGAGGCAATGGCGAAAGGGGTCATACGTACCGAGCCACCGTTCAAATCGGCCAACATGCGCAAGTTGTCCTGTTGATCCGCTGGTTTCTCCATGATCACTTCGTCTTTGACAACTACGGTGTCGGCGGAGATGACAAAGTCCGGTGGGTCTTCTGGGTTTTCGTTCTGCGGTGTATCGAATGGATATCGGTTCTCTTAGTCTTTTGACAGTTCTGAAAGCGTGTGTGGGCGAGCCAAACTTACCACTAGCCGCTGGTACACTTCGAGAGCCTGTTTGATAGAGTCAGGTCAGCGATCGCACCGCAAAAACGTTCGAAGTGCCGGGAGGGCCAACTAACCTTCTTACTCCCCGTCTGGACCGGATACTCGTACACAGCTTCGCCGGTGAACTCGCTCTTGGGAAGATTCTCTTCAAACGTACTTGGAACGATCTCTGGTACCAGCCCCTGTCGTTTCGCCCAATGGATCAACCTTCGATCAGCATCATCATCATCATCTCTCCCTATCTCTTTAAAGGAGGGCGACTTACAACCGAAGCCAAGATCTCCCGGCGTCGCGGACTCGAACTGGCCAACACAACGCGCTTGCCAGCTAGCTTGTTGAAGAGCGGTGTGCCGAGGGCGAAGGGAGTTACTGGATCGGGTCGAGGCATCGTTGTGAAGGGGAAGAAGTGGTTGTTGGGGGAACCAAGTGTTGAAGGTGAGAAGTGTTGATTGGGAAAACGGCGAGAAGTTGGTGGATCGGCGCTTTTTTCGGCGTTCTCGACAACTCTTTGTGGAGGCGTAACGCTGGAAAAGATCGAAGGTTCAGCAGCGCGATACGTTCAGACAGCGCATGGTGCAACAGCATTTGTGATCCTCAATCACATTGCCGTTGCGCAGCAGTTTGTTGCTTTTACAGCCGCTCATTCGAAGATTAAGGCATGGTATATGGTGCTAGCAACTGATCAGCAATGAAAATGTAAATGGGATGGCTCTGAATTTTTGTGTCTACAGCTTGGAAGACCTCGCGGCCGCTTCTTGAAGCGCTTCATCAACGAGCTGGCAAGAAGAATCGACAAGCTCGGTCGTCAGTATCTGAGCTCTACGACCACCTTCAAAGCCATACTCACCTGTTTTGCATCCAGCGCAGCACCCCACGACGCCTGATATCCCGCGCCTCCGTACCTATGTCACCACCCGCTCAACGAGTCAAAAGTCAGCATCGATACTTCTTTTCCCCTTGCTACTCCATCGCCCTGTACTCACCCATAATTGAAAACAACCTTGACGCCATCCACCTCGTCCCTCGCTCGCTCCAGCCTCACCCCGCCTCTCCTAGCCGGCCTGAGGCCAACGCCGACGCTTACTACATCCACATCTTCGACGCGCGATTGAACCAAACCTGTTCTCTTCTTTGGATCGGCTAATTGCGGGACGAGCGCCAAACATCTTTCCAAGATGCGCTTCGTCGTCTCGGGTCGAGGCGAGCCATCCCAATCATCGACGATGCGCGTTCCGCCGCACACTACCGTGCCGTCGCCTCGGGGGATGACGTAGACTTCTCTCCCTCCCTGAGGTCTGACTACCGAGTATCCGGGTAGATCATACCGCGGCTTACCCTCCCACCGTGGCGCAGCAGCGGACAACCAGGGCGCACGGACAATCACCACCTGCCCGCGTTGCGGGTGCACCGCTGCATCTTCGATCCCCTGCACAAAGCGTGCGCCCAGACCAGGACTGGCGATGAGGACGCTCGGTTTGAGTCCCGTTGGGAAAGCAGAGTTTTGGCAGATCGTGGCAGAGGAGGGTGGGGCGGAGGTGGCGAGTGAGATCGCGTGCGAAAGGGAGGAGGCTTCAGCGATGACAAGGCGACCACCGAGCGAGAGGAAGCGTGAAAGGAGCCAAGAGTGGTAGAGAGGAACGTGGATGTCGAGGGTCGAGAAGGTGCAGCCCCAGCCGATGGTGTTGGGCAGGCTGGAGGCTGGGATGGGTTTGAACTGATTGCAGAAAGAGGAGAGTCGAGGGTCAGACGAGCGTTACGAAAGCCATGCTAAAGTGAGGAACGGACTTACGTCCGGGTACCAGTCAAGCACGCCTTTGTAAGGCGGGCTCGCTGTCGATGGTGGCTTCCCTGAAGACTCGAACAGTTCTGTTTGATGCACCCATACGAGTGGTTCTGCTTGTTGCTGCGCGGTTGTGCTTGACTGTGTTGATGGCGGTACGGGCAATACAGCGGCAGTCGGTGGCGCTGCTGTCTGTGCCCATGGCCGTTCACGAACCAACCTGCTCATCCGCTCGAACGTAATCTTGTCGTGCCCTGTACCCAAACCCAGTCAGCTTCCTTCTCGCTACGAACTTGACTGCGAAGGCGAGGTTTCAACTTACTCAGCTCTCGCTCCGTCTTAGCATCGCTCACATGGTGTGCACCCTATCACAAAGCAAAATCATCAGCATCAACCCATCCTCCTCTTCTGCTCGACTGCACAACTTACCGCCCAGACACTAGCATACTCCGCAGAGTGCTTCTTTCGGGTTCCCCCACCCAGGTCAGGAACCTCCTTCGACACGATAGTGACCAACGTCTTACCAGCTCGACCGCCTTCCAGCTGCCCTTCGAGGATCGCTAGCGCCGTAGAGAGGCCGATGACGCCGCATCCTAGGATCGCGACGTGATTCGTGGTCGATGCTGTCATCTTTGACAGCTGCGGCGTCGTCGAGGAAAGTGATTGAGAGCTGGTGGAAGACGTGAAACAAACCTCGATATCAATCTGAGAAATGGTCTTTGCCCGTAAATTCGCCGCTCCCTCCAACCGAGAAATTCACCGCTCAACACACCGAAACTCACACTTCGCTCATCACCAACGACTCACGAAAAAAGAGGCGACCAAGAAATCTCTGTTCTACAGTAGTAGTACAACACAACAACGAATGTGAACCAAATCCTGCCTTCCCCCAGACAAGCACCGAAACGAAAGAAAGATCAAAAGCAAAAACTCTCACGACTCCTCATCTTCCTTGTCCGTCGAGCGAACATTCGACTGCGCCGCCATCTTCTTGGCCGAGCCTGTCAGTCCCAAAGATATCCTCTTGATTCCAAGACCACCACCACCGCTGCTGCTGCTGCTGCTCGCGCCGTTCTTGCCTGCATTCGTAGCAGATTCTTTGCCAGCGACCTGTGTTGACCGCGGCGAGCTGCTTCCTGACTCCCTCTTGGGGGATGAAGGAGGATCATTCTTGCTTCTTTTGGGCGAAGGCGATCGAGAGCCGTCGCGCTTCTCGCTGCTGCTGCTGAACGTGTTGCTGATCGTGTTGGCCATGGACCGTATGAATCCGCCGGATGACTGCGTGCTGGAGCTCGAATCGTCGTCGCCGGACGGAGAGCGGGCTTTGCTCTTGCTCTTGGACAAGCGGCTCGGCTTTCGCTTCGACAAGCGCGACAGTTGATCGTCTGCGTCGTCCTCATCTTCCGTTCTGCGACGCTTCTCGGGCACTCTCGTCGGCGAAGAGCCTGGCGACGAGCTCGAAGGAGCCGACTTTTTGGCGCCGACTTGTGCGACCTCATCGCCCGCATCGGCTTCGTCCTCGTCGTCTTCGTAAGGCACAAGACCGACCGAAGTGCCCGTACCGCGCGCACCAGCAGCCTGATCATCGTCGTCCGCTTGGAAATAACCCTCCTCTTCCGCATCCGCAGCCACAATACCCATTTGACCCCGCCCAGCCTCCGTCTGCTGCCGTTGCTTCTCCTCCGCATCGCTGGATCGTTGCGCGGATTCACCTGTGTCTTGCTGCGGCAGCGGCTCTTGATTCTTCTCCCACTGACTGACGAGCGACGAAAAGCAGCCCGCTGTGTGCGGCAAGACGGCGAGGTGGCGCATCCGCGCCCCGTGTCGATCCATACAGTGGCTGATGAGCGTCTTCATGTTCTCCCTTTTCATGTGCTCGAAAAAGTCAAGACATGCCGAGGACACCAGGTTGTTGCGATCCCCTTCCGCTTCAATGAGTCCGAGAATGGTCGAGAACAGCTCGATCTTGATAAAGTGACGATTGGTGAATTGGTTGTTGCTCGCCAGGCAGTACTTGAAGAAGCGCAGCGCCGAGAGTCGGAGGAACTTTTCACGGGAATGCAGCAGCGATCCGACCTTCTTGGAGATCTCGGATGTGAGCACAAAGTACTGACTTCGGAACGAGTGATGCGCAATCATGTGGCACAGGAGATCGCAGAGGTGGCCGTACAGTGCCGAACGATGACGCTGCAGCGAAGGAAGCTTTTCGCCCTTGGACAGCACACGGAAATCGGAAAGCGTGTTGAACGGCGAACAGAGACGACCGATCTCGGAGTCGTATATCCACGTCAAGAAACGATCTGGATCCGCTTTCGCCTTGTTGAGCCCTTGCACCGAAAGCACCTGCGCTTGCGTCGCCATAGGCCCACCATCAGAAGCAACGTCGAAGATGATGCGCATCGCCTCTGCAATCTGCGTCTTGAGACCAGGATCCCGCTCGTTGTGCAACATGTCGATCATCATGCTGACCAAAGGACGTGCATTCTGTTCGACTTGCGATACTACATGCGCTCGCACGCTGTTTGCATCGTACTCGATGATCGTCATGAGGATCTCGGCCGCTGCATTCCGGGCAGTCTGACCCAAGCGCTCGAGTGCGTACTGCAGCACGTTGAGAAGACCCCAGTCGGTGAGAGTGCGATAGAGCGAGATACGCGCCGGTAGCTGAATGAGCTTGCCCATAGCGCAAAGCTGTTGGAGGAAGAGAACACCCTCTGATCGTCGCTCCTCCGATTCTTCGGGACTCAGGAGCACGCGGAAGAGCTCGCCGAGGAAGAGATCGTTCTGGCAGCAGTAGTTGACGATGTCGTTCTGGTGGAAGAAGATGAACGAGTTGAGGATCGAGACGGTGGGATCGTCGACGACACGGGCCAGGATAACGTCGCGAAGGTAGAGGAGGCGGTACGTCTGGTGAATCTTTGCCACGATCATCGGATCGCCAATGTCGATGACCTGCTTGAACCGCGCGCGTTGCGTGAGATGGTCTCGGTAGTTGGCTTTCAGGTGTGGGAACTCGGGATCGTATTCGAGCATGCCAACCACTCCGAGGAAGACGTCGTCCTGCAGGATGTATTCGAACAGAAAGCTGTCGTTGAGCAAGAGGATGGTCTGCATGATGGTGCAAAGCATGTGCAGCGAAGGAAGCGCCTCGAGCTCTTCGACTGTGTGGAAGAAGGGCACGAGCTTGCGAATATAATGCGCATCCATGAGCCAAGTTGTGAGCTTTTCGCGCATCATGGGACCGCGCGCGGTCGTGTCTTTGAGCATGGCGTCGATCTTTTCGAGATTGGCGAGACTGGGTTCTGGCAAGCCTTTGTAGTCGCCCATGGCGGTGAGGAGCGGCTCGATGCCCGAGCCAGAAGCCGACATGCCGAGCATACCCGTTGGCGAGTGAGGGTTGGGTGTTGTCGGAGGTGAGTCGGTGAGCGCCTCCTCGGCCAGACCCATGAAATGTTTCTGCACCTCGGTGAGGAACTCCCACACCTCATTGCAGCCTTCTGCCTCTTGGAAGCTGAGCGCCATATCGACACCGGTGGGTTCTGTCCATACGACGAGTGTATCTTGCTGACGTTGGTAGACCTCCTCCTTGACCACTTTGCTCGCAAGAAGGATATCCTCTGACTCGAGATTCTCGCTGACGACTACGACGAATTGACATGGCTGAGCCTTTTGTGCCGCTGCTGCCGCTGCTGCCGCTGCTGCTTCCTCGCCAACACCGGTGCCGAGTATTGGCTCTGCCGGATCAGCCTCTGCTTCCGCTGGCACATCGATGCCTTCGAGGAATTGGCACTTTTCTTCCCTGCGCGCCACCAGTAGAGCTTCGTCGACGGTCTCGTCGTAGACGCCAGCGCAATAGCCTGTTCCTCTGTCGAACCATGTCTCGCCTTTGAGCTCGTACACCTTGACGCGTCGAGCGGAGCCACACTGATGATAGTTGCCTCTGGACACGGTGGACGTGAGAGTGAGCGCTTCATTGGACGAAGCCGAGAGATCGCCAGAAGCGTCCTCTTCCAAAGGGATCGCGTTGCTGTTGAGCATGGAAGGGAGCGGCGCGGCGACAGCACCGCGGTACTCGTCTACGGCTGGGTCCGCATCCATATCGGTATCTGCTAACGGATTGGAAGGGTCTATTGGTGCAGCCGTCGCGGCATACTGACCCGCTTCTAATGTGAGAACTTCGTCGGGTATGTCGGGAAGGTTGGCGGCGGTGAACGTGTGCTGCTGAGGTAGCTCCTGCGCGACGGGTGGTATCTGGGCCTCGGTGGCCAGGGGGAGGATGTGGACTGCGGAAGAGGCGATGCTCGGATCTACATCGACTTGAATGTCGGAAGGATTCAATGTCGCTGCTTCCGCAGATGGTGTGGACGGTGATGGCTCCGCATCTTGCAATGATGCGGCATCGGCCTGATCTAGATGTGGTGCACCATTCTGCTCTGTGGTTTGCGGATCGACTTGGAGGGTAGCAGAAGGATCGCCATTGGCGGATGTGTCGAGGTGCTCGTCGGTCGCCATAGCACGCTCTGTTGCCTTTCAGGCTGGATAGGAGGTGAAGGCTGAGCTTGTGTGCATTCGAAGGGGTCGGAGGATGTATCGAAGATGCGGGTGCGTAGTGTTGATTAGCACGATGGGTCCATGAGCGGTCGTCAGCAGATGGTGCCGAGACGCGTTTCTGGCGGGTAGACTCTGTCCAATGACGGCAGAGCACGAACAAGTGACGAGGTGCGGCTCCTCGTCTTCGCGATGCTTGTACGCGAGGACCGAAGTTGAAGGTGAGATAAGAACGAGACTGCGACGCGGCGACTACCAGAACCAGCCGAGATATATGTACAATGAGCTCGAGTGTTGTGGATGGGATGCGATGCAGCGCGTGCTGTTGTGGTTAGATGGTGGGTGTTGAGGTCGTTGATGGAGATGGAGATGGAGATGATGATGATGAACGAGGATGAGACTGGAGATGCGATGATCGTTCTTGGGTTGAGTTGCGACGAGAAAATGGACCCTGATCCAAATTCGGATTTGGCGACGCGCTTTCTCCCTTTTGGCTCTCTCTCTGTGTCCGCTGTGGCTCTCTGTCTATTTGGAAGCGTCCCACCGAAAATCAGCTGCCGACACGCTTCTCTTCTGCTGCTGCTGCTGCTGTCGCTCCTGCAGGTCCAACTGCCGCAACTAAAGTGTCACACGGTGGCGCAACGAGTCTCTGCAGCAGCAAATTGACTCGCAACTTTACTCATCATCCGACGATCCCGCAACCAACCACGCTTCGCGCACAAAATGACGTTGCTTCGCCGTCTGCGACCTCCCTCATATGTAGCACCCAGCTTGGCTTTCAACCATCCTCGCTCAGCTTGACATCTTGTGTCTACCATACTTCAGTCGCATCCTGTCTCGCTCTTCAGGATATGAGAAGACTCGCATACAAAGGACATAGACATCGCTGCAATGCCTGAAATGACGTTGAGGAAGGAGAAAGGCGAAGGCGAAGGCCACCGATTGAATGTTAGAGTTCGGCCATGCGAGTGGAGAGAAGTGCGTTTTCGGAGCCGCAACAGTGAACCCTTGGTTTTTTGAGATTTTCCTCTTTCTTCCAAAATTTTTGGCGAGCCTTCGTGCTTTGTCGTGCTGATGCTGAGCCATTGGTGCTCTCTTCTCCCTCTCATCATCTTCACAACCACCTTCGCTGTCTCATACAACTCTCGACAACGAAGCAAGGACAGTAGATCCCATTCGGCGGCAACCATGGTGCGCTCCTACCTCCGCCACGAGCCCACCTCCGCCTTTGGAATCATCTGCTCGGCTTCGGCCAACTCGATCCTCGACGCCGACACCAAAACCGCCTTTGTGCCTGCTCTCGAAGATGTTCTCGTCTGGGATGTTCGAAGGGGCGCGCTCCTTGCCACTTGGCACGAGATTGGTCACCGATCCAAAGTGACTGCTCTGGCAAGATCGCCCACCGATCCGGACACTTTTGCCGTAGGCTACGAAGACGGAAGCATCCGACTGTGGTCAGCAGAGACCAATTCGACTTCGGTCACCTTCAACGGCCACAAGAAGGCCGTCATTGCTCTCACTTTCGATGCGCAAGGCCTGAGGATCGCCAGCGCCAGTCTCGATACGGACATCATCCTGTGGGATCTTGTAGCGGAGACAGGGCTGTATCGTCTACGTGGCCACCGCGATGCCGTCACTGCCATCGCTTTTGTCCGCACTCCATCGGCATTGCAACACTCGAACGGCGCTTCATCATCTGCTGCCGTTGTCGACACCGAGTCCAGTTCTGCAGGCTACTTGCTCAGCACGTCCAAAGACGGTCTGTTGAAGCTGTGGGATCTTTCGCTGCAGCACTGTGTGGAGACAGTCGTTCACGGTTCCAACGAGATCTGGAGCTTGGCAGTGTCCCAAGATGTACCGCTCGCCATGCAGGTATCAACAAAAGGCAAGCAAGCCGATGAAGACGACGACGACGACGCTACCGACCGCAACGCTGTGGCCGACGGCGGCGCACTCGTGCTGACCGGAAGTGCCGACGGCGATATGAAGGTGTGGGAAATCTCTTCCCACGTTCTTACACGCGGTGTCGACGCACTCACCGACGCAGACAGCTCCAGCAATGGCTCTCCCGACAAATTCCTCGTACCCAACGGCACCATCCCACTATCAGGCAAGCACCGCGTCACTCAGATCGAATTCTGTGGTGTGCCCAAGCGCCAAGGCAGCGCATCCTCGTCATCGCAAGGCCAAGGCTTCATCGCAGTATCCAGCACCGACAAAGCCGTCCAAGTCTTCCGACTGCGCTCCACCCAAGAAATGGCCAAGAAGATGGAACGTCGTCGAAAACGAAACAAGGAGAAAGCGGAGAAGAAGCGAGCTAAAGAAGGTGCCAACTCGACCGCCGTAGATGCTGCTCTCGAAGTTCCAGACCAAGTCACTTGGCTCGACCGGATCGAGGCGTACACCAATGTGCGTCCCTCAGCAGGCAAGTTGAAGAGCTTTTCGCTCGTCACGCCGCGGTCCGGTTCGTCCAGCAAGTTCGGGCTTAGCGTCCTCTGTGCGCTCTCCACCAACGCCTTGGAGATCTACAGTGTCCCGGCACCACCCCGTTCCAAAGCGGAGAAGGCGAACCCGATCGAGCCTGTTCTCGCTAGCGCGCTCGAGGCGCCGGGTCATCGTTCGGACATTCGTACTGTTGCGCTGTCGTCCGATGACACCTTGCTCGCGTCAGCGTGTGGAGCAGGCCAACTCAAGATCTGGAACGTCAACACGGGTCGCTGCATCCGCACACTCCCCTGCGGCTATGCGCTGTCGGTCGCTTGGCTGCCCGGCGACCAGCACGTGTTGGTCGGGTGCAAAGACGGCACACTCCGCAGCTTCGACGTTCGCGCCGGGATCGCAGTAGAGACGCTCGAGGCGCACCAGGGCCCGCTGTGGAGCGTGGCTGTTCAGCCGGATGGTCTAGGATGCGTCACTGCGAGTGCCGACAAGGAGGTCAAATTCTGGGAGTTTGAGATGCAGGTTCCCGAAGGTGAAAGCGACGACGATGGCGATGAGGCAGCTAAAACGCAGGGCCCACCGCAACTCGCCCTGGTGCACGTCCGGACGCTCAAAATGACCGACGACGTGCTCTGTGCGCGCTTCTCGCCCAACGGCAAGCTTCTGGCACTATCGTTGCTCGACAACACGGTGAAGGTGTTCTTCGCCGACTCGCTCAAGTTCTTCCTCTCGCTCTACGGCCACAAACTGCCCGTCCTATCCCTCGACATCTCCGGCGACTCGAAGCTCTGCGTCACCGTCTCCGCGGACAAGAACGTCAAGATCTGGGGGCTGGATTTCGGCGATTGCCATAAATCCATCTTTGCGCACAACGAAAGCATCATGGGCGTGTGCTTCGAACACGGTTCGCAGGGTGGCGGGCTGATGGGCGGTCGGCAGGGCAACTCTCACCATTTTTGGACGGTGGGCAAGGATGGGTTGGTCAAGCATTGGGATGGGGATAACTTCCAGATGATCCAGCAGTTGGAGGGGCATCATGGGGAGGTGTGGGCGGTGGCGCCAGGTAAGGCGGGCAAGGTGGTGGTGACGGCGGGTGCGGATCGGTCGATTCGGACGTGGGAGAAGACGGATGAGCCGCTGTTTTTGGAGGAGGAGAGGGAGAGGGAGATGGAGCGTGCGTTCGAGGGGGCTGCGGCGGGTCGGGGGGAGGAGGAGAGGGCGATTGGAAGTTTGGCTGATGGTGCCGTTGAAGGTGAAGGTGAAAATGCATTGAGTGGACCTGAGGCGACGGGGGTGTCGAAGTCGACGACGGAAACGATGATGGCGGGAGAACGGTTGATCGAAGCGTTGGAGACGGCAGACGGTGATATCGCCGCGAGAACCGCTGCGCAAGCCTCGGGTTCGGCGGAACCTCCGTACCCCGCACTCATCGTCGCCGAATTCGACACCCGCGGTAGCATGGACGACACCATCAACGCCTACACTTACATCCTCCGCGTCCTCTCCAAGATCCTCCCCGCGCAGCTCGAAGACGCCCTTCTCATCCTGCCCTTCGACAAGGTCATCTCGCTCCTCCGCTTCCTCAACCACTTTGCGCGCAAGGAATGGAACATCCCCCTCACCTCGCGCATCCTCTTCTTCCTCCTCCGAACGCACCACAACCAGATCGTCGCCAACCGCGTCATGCGAACAACGCTCCTGGAGCTCAAGAAACACCTCAAAGCAGCCTTGGCGAAACAAAAGGCGCAGATCGGGTTCAACCTCGCAGCGCTCAAATTCGTCAAAGCTCAAGTGGTGGAGAAGAAGACGGCCGAAGTGTACGAGAGGCAGGGGTTGGATGTGGATGAGGACAAAGTGAGGGAGAAGGTGGAGGCGAATGGTGTTAGAAAGCGGAAGATTCGGGTGGCGTAGATGTGCCCCCCTCGTAAGTCAATGCAACTATGTTACCTTCGAAATGTCCGCGATGCTTTCGTGTTGGGAATGTGTCTTTGTTACGTGCTTTTCTTATTGAAAACTGCAAATGTTGTACAAATGGAACCTCGTGAAGCATCTAGGTCGGCTTTATTGAGATCAAAAGTCTGCCGAAAACGTGCTGACATGTGTCATGACACCGAAGCCGGTCGTCCCTGCTGAGCATCCCCTCCCATCTTCCCCTTCCCACTCGGCGTCGACTCCGCCCTCGCACCCACCCCAACCCCCCCAACC
>MJEU01000132.1:0-40479 GCA_001748505.1 Sporisorium iseilematis-ciliati | reverse complement strand
GTAAACAGCTGTAGGGGTCAGCCACACTATTGATCAGCGTGGTTCACTCTACCACATCAGCCAGTAAAACGTGCCGCCTCTGAGTTGGGGTACCCCTTGTAACCCTAACCCAAGTCAATCCCACAGTCTGCGTCAAGAAGACAGCTGACGCTCTCAATTATGGCTTGTCTGATCCAGAGCATGCAGTTGCTGCCTTGCACAAAAAGTCCAAGTCTAGTGATTAGTTGCACAGCACTGTTTTTGCTCATTGTCTCTTCATCTCCTAAGGTTGCAGCTCTTTGTATGTACACTCTCAAGTATTCCAATCATTCTCAAGGCGCATTCACAAGACGCACTCACAAGTCAATTGTGAGACATGGAAGCATACAACAGCAGCACAATATCAGAAGGTGAGACAGAACAAGTCAGATTTGGAGAGATGCAAGGAACAATGGCAGGAAGGAAAGCGCTCTTGTAGGAGTGGTCTGATTGGCCTTTGCACTTGCAGAAGTCAATGACAATGTTGAGGGTCTTACTGGCCTCAATAGAGTGCCAGGAAATTGGTGCCGTCAAAATATGGGCAGGAAAGCTACCGGTCTTGGGGACATGAACTGAGATGGGGGGAGCAGATGGGATTGGTTGAACAACATCTGAAAGTTTGTCAAAGCGGCATCTGAAAAAGCCCAAATTGCCAATGCAAAGATCAGATGCTGAGATGGCCTGATGATAGAAGCACCATTCTTTTGTGGCCATGGAGTTGCAGTCTACAGGATCTCTCCCTGCGTGAGGCAAAAGATTGAGGATCTCTTGTTGAAATGTTGCAGGTAGCAACTTCATGCCTGTCAACATCTGCACACAAACATGTCAGCCACTACACTTGTATCCTCCAAACAAACTTTTAAAGGGCCTTCAGCGTACATTGGTACAGCTTGACTCCTCATCTGTTCAGTTGTTTGAGTAGCTTGACCCCATCCTCCTCAATTCCAGGCAACATGTTGCCATTCCAGTAGTGCTCCACCAAGTTTCTAGGCCCTTTGAGTACAAACCAGGCTGCAAAGATATTGTATGGATCCAGCGCGCCAAGTTGCTTGTCATGCAAGGAGTCTTGCATCCGTTCCAAGGCCTGTCTAGCTTCTTCCACCGTCTCATAGTAGCATGAGAGCCTCCTTGCCTCCATTGTCCTGTCTCTGTTGTGGCCAACTGGGAGATGTAAAACAGGCGCTTCAGCATCATCCAATGGAAGGCAACAGGCATTGGGGATAGCGTGTACTCATCATATTGATCTGTGATCTGCACACAAGCATCTCTTTTGAAGTTTGTTGGGCATCACATCAGTGCTATTTGTAAAGACAAGGATTGTTGGCCTTGCCCAACCTGTTGTCAAAGCACAGCATCAAGAACTGGCAATGAACCAGCAATGAAAAGCATCCATTTTGAATTTGTTGAATTAGCCATTGGTCAACGAAGATTCAGGAGGAGCGAGCTTGAATGGCTAAGTGCGAGTCGTTCAAGGGTCTGTGCAGTTGCTTGATTTCGGCTAAAGAGGATGGTCGGTCGGGATTTTTAGGCAGCCAGGCCCGAACGCTCCACATGACACTTTCAGCTGGCACACAAGATCTTTCATCGTTGCTTCATCGCCTTGCTTTGCTTTGACCCACTTGCTCACACGCTCGGTCCCTCTCCCTGTCTCTCTACCTCTTCATCGATAAGCTCGAGCATATAACTTGCTTCGACCAGAGCAGCTGTCGGTATGAAACTCAACGCTTGAACGCGGCCGACAATCGACCTTAACAGCCCAACCGACGGGATGCACAATCGACAATACCAACAGCACCAGCTCTATTCTAGCATTGTTTCGACTATACTATCACGATCCTACGAGCAGACTGTCCTTTGTCGCGGCGCTCATCAGCTCAACGCTGTATAGCTTGACGCTGCCATGTTGCAAACACCGTTGACGTGGGCTGCGAGCAAGCTGCTAGCTTTCGCCTTTCCGATCGACAAGGGACCTCGTCCGCGCTCGACCTTGGACGAAGTCGAGCCAGCAGACGCCCTTGACTCTCGTGGCTGGCGCAATCGAGACGACGCGAGACGTTCTCTAAGAGGAGCGGATGCTCCGCATGCACCCTTCGAAGCACGCTACTTGCCTCTGCTTCATCGACCGCGCAACAACACCGAGGCACAGCAACTTTACAATCATATTCGCACGGTCGCATGGTATCTCGACGCAATTCCGCTCCTGGGCTCTCGACTACCCTTCAACGTCGGCGTCGAGTCGATTGTTGGTATCGTTCCAGGTGTAGGCGACTATGTTGGCCTCGTACTGGGGCTGTACCAGATCGTCATTTGCTCTTTGTACGGTCTGCCGGTCGCGGTCTTGCTTTGGATGCTTTTCAACGTTCTGGTTGACTGTATGATGGGCATTGTACCAGTCATCGGCGATGCACTCGACGTCCTCTTCAAGGCGAACTTGCGCAACCTACGAGTGCTCGAGGATCATTTGCATCAGTCCGGAGGCAAATGCGGCGCTGGCATCTTCTACATCGAGTTTCCACCCAGCGACAAGTTCTTGCCGGAGCAGAAACACACCGCTCGCTCAGACCGGGTCACTTCTTCACAGTCTTCGGTGAGGTTTGCAGAATCCAGCACTGCGAGACGCAGGCCGACGAAGGACACAAACACGTACTTTCTAAGCTTGCCATCATCCGTTGCCGGCCCGCCTATCAAGACCGACGTCTCTTCTCATCAGAATCTGCCGGAGAGCGGGACTTCGTCAGCCGAACAAGGTTCGACAAAGGGCACTCCACCACCGAGAACTCAGTCGCAAACTGGTCAACTTGTCGATGTGGAGGCGTATAGCATCCCAGACGAGCCAAGTGAGGTCTCAGAGCCGACACCTCCGCATGAATCGGTCGCTCACAAGGCCGCCGAAATGCCTTGCGAGCTTCCCGACCACACAGAATCCTCAAATGCAACCACTGCAGCGCATCTTATGCTCTCACCGAGCCACATGACTGCTGAGCAGTCTCTTCCAGCCAACGGCGATGCTGTCGAAACCTTGCGAGCAACACAGGCCCAAAACGGGATGGAGTCTCCTTGGCTTGGGGAAGAGCGGCCGCGCGTCTCTTGGCACGACACGACACGAACGAGTCCGTCGCTGCTTATGAGGCCAGATGCGAAACGGCCGCGTAGAAGTGTGGACGATGTCGAGGAATCCTTTGACGACGACTTCGAGAATCAGCGGCTGCTGAAGAGCATGGCGAACGAACGCGATCGAGAGCTGGAAGATCCTCGCGCGCTCTGGCGCAGACGTCGTGGCCTCTACTTGCTGGTCTACTCGGCGATCTTTTGCGTCGCCTATGTCACCTCGCTCGACTCGAACACAGGCTATTTGTATCTCAACTTTGCGTGCAGCGAATACGGCGCGCTAGCTTCCTTCAGCACGGTGGCTATCGTGCAGCAGATGGTGTTCGCCATCGCCAAGCCTCCGATTGCCAAGCTATCCGACGTGGTAGGGCGTCCGCAGGCGTACGTGCTCTCTCTGGTGTTCTACGTCTGCGGCTACATTATTGTTGCGACGACTGGTTCGCTGCGATCGCTCATTGGCGGAATCTGCCTGCAGTCGGCGGGCACAACGGGCATCCAAGTGCTGCAATCCATCATCATTGCCGACACGACTACAGCCAAATGGCGTGGCCTGGTGATCGGCATCGTCAATCTTCCGTTTCTGATCAACTTTGCAGTGGCGGGACCGATGGTGGACTTGGTCATGCGTCACGGTGGCTGGCGATTTGGATTTGCCATCTGGACCGTCGTGGTGCCTGTAGCAGCGACTCCACTGCTGCTGACGCTGCTGGTGGGTCAACGTCGAGCTCGACGTGCGGGACTGGCGACGAGAAGCTCGCTGACTGACAAGCCGTGGAGGCAGGCGGCGCGACAATTGGCGAGGGAGCTCGACTTGCTTGGACTGCTGTTGTTCACAGGAGGCTGGCTGCTGATCCTCTTGCCACTGACACTGGCTGGCCACGGCGAGCGACAGGCGCAAGTTCCCATGACCACGTTTGTGGCAGGTGGTGTGGGCCTGCTCGTGGTGTTTGGATGGTGGGAGACGCGGGCGTCGGTGCCGATCATTCCTTACCAATTCTTGACGAACAGCGCCGTGGTGTGCACTTGCTTGGTCGGAGTGCTCGACTTTGCGTCGTTCTACATTTCGTGGACGTTCCTGTCGAGCTTTGTGCAGATTCTCAAAGGATGGGATCAGACCAAGACGGGCTACTTTGCGACGACGCAGAACGTGACGTCGACGATCACGGGGATCGTGGTAGGATCGCTCATGGCCATGACGCGGAGGTACAAGGTGTTGCTGATGATCGGATTGGTGGTTCGGCTGGTGGGAGTGACGCTGATGGTGCGCTATAGGACAGCGGATGATCCGACGTTCATGCTGGTGCTGTGTCAGCTGTTGCAAGGCATTGGTGGTGGATCGATTGCCATCACGATGCAGGTGGCGGTACAGGTGACGGTGCGACACGCCGACGTTGCAATTGTGACAGCGCTGGAGTTGCTGACGACCGAGATTGGAGCCGCTATCGGGTCTGCGACGGCAGGATGGATGTTTCAGACATATCTGCCGACCAAGTTGAAGGCGAACTTGCCCAACATGGACGCAGACGAGCTCAAGCTGGTGCATGGCAGCTTGCAAAAGGCGCTTAGCTATCCGATCGGAACGGTCGAACGAACAGCGATCATTCAGTCGTGGGTCGAAGTGATGAGGATGCTCAGCATTGTGGCCATGATCACTCTGGTGCCCGCAGTCCTGCTTGGGCTGGCGATCCCCGACACTGCCTTGCCCGATGTGCATGGAGCGACCGGTCACAGTAGTCACCACCATCATGGCTCTCGTCGCGGCGATCGACGTAGTGTGCGCCGTCGACCTTCGTTCTTGTCGACGAGCAGGCCTGCTTCGCCGCTCGAGATCCGGGCGGGATACTCTGATGTTGTGCTTGGGATTGGGCTCGAAGTCGCTGACAATCTCAACGAAGCAAACGCAGGGTTGCCCGCAGAGTCACGCTCCAAGCGAAGTCGTTCAGCCTCAAGAAACCGGGTCAGCGAACGAGATGCAAGAGATGAGTCGAGTCTGGGACGCAAGAAACGCAGAGCACGAAGAGCAGTGATGCATTGAAGCATTGACGATACCCTCTCCAACGTAGTTTAGCATTGACCGTATCAGCATCGACAATTGACAATTGAACATTTTGACATGAGTCGCTGGACCGACCGGAAGCTCGTTTGTGCAAAAGCAATGAATGATGGGGCAAGCAACGGTCCGATGTTGCCGAGCACCTGATGAATCCAGGATCAAGGGTCCACTCAAAATCATTCCACGTAGTTAGCGCTCCTTTGCAGCGGAGAGGAGAGCTTTTGATTCGTCTGCCATGTGTGGGGTGGAATTGTTTCATTCGAGAAGGGTCTGAATACAAAAAGCGGTCCCGCAGAGCAATCTTTTGAATTCGAAAGGGAGAGCAGCTGAATCCATTCGAGTGAGAGCCAGAGTCAATTCAATTTCTCAATTTGGTCGGGAAGTTGCTGCTTTTGGAAGCAAGCAGGCGAGGCTTACTTTCTTCTCAAAATCGCCTCGACTCGCCTTGACTCGAAATGGCGAAATTAGAGTTGAGTGTGTCTCGGCCAAGTGAAGAAGAGCGGTGGTGCACAGTCCAAAGAGAGCAAAGAGGGAGAGAGCCGAAGGAGCGCCGTGCAACACCGGCGAGCGTGGCCCGTCCAACACTGTGACTTGGTTGGTCGTGTGTGGGTCTCTCTCTGTGCGTTTCTTCTCTCCGTCAATCACTCTTCTTCTCATCGTCCACCTCGGTGCCTATCACACACACACACACACACACATATACACGAGCTAGTAAGTCACTCTTTCTTTCAACAGCAGCTTACATACATCCTTTTCTCTCAGAAGCTGATCAGGGTCAATCGCTTTTCTGTCCGCCTTCCTTCTCTTCTCTTCCTTGCAGCTTTCAATCAAGTTCGCTCGACTCATCGATTCTTCCTACTCCAAGCTTGCCTTGTATCCTCCCACAGCGCCGGTCTCCGACTCAAACAGTCTCCTGCTACCAGCCCTGCATTCGGGTTCGCCCAGGTCTATCGTCTTTGGTTTCCTTCGTCCCGGCCACCGTCCATTGCCCACCCTCAAGCGTCCAACATGGTCTCCGCCGCCGATCTCATGAGGCAGCACCAAGCTCAGCAGGCTCAAACTGATGCCGCTGCTGCTGCCGACTTGCCTCCTATGGCCGACCCTTTCCCTTCGCTCACCCAGGACCCTTTCCCACCCGCTGCTGCTACTGCTGCTCCCTCCGCCTCGGCTTCTGCTGCTTCCGTCTTGACTGCCGAAAAAGATGCTGCTGCTGCCGCCTCGTCCGGTACTAACGGTCGCGCCAATGGATCCGCTCGCACCAAGCAGCCCGACTTCTCTTCCGAGTCCGCCTTCCCGTCGCTCGGCGCTGCTGTCAACCCTGCTAAAGGTCAGTGGGGCAACAAGGGCTCCACGTGGAACGGCTCGGCCCCCGTCATCCAGCGCTCCGTCGCTCAGCAGACCTTCTCGCTCACCCTGTCGCACGAATCCATCGCCAAGCTCTCCACCGTCATGTCCAAGGTTCAAAACAAGTACCGCGGCGTCAAGATCGAAGCCTCCACCACTCGCAAGACCGGCACCACCACCTTCGTCCTCAAGGCCGCTGACGATGCCGTCGTCAAGAACGCCAAGCGCGAGATCACCGTGCTGCTCGCCAAGCACGTTTCCACTCAGATCATGATCCCCGCCTCGCTTCGTGCCTTTGTCATTGGCACCAAGGGAAAGAACCTCAAGGCCATCACCGAACAGACGGGTGTCAAGGTCAACGTCCCTCCTCGTGACCCTGCCGCCGATGCCGACGCCGACGCCAACCAGCGCAACAACATCGACTACGACAACGATGAGCAGATCCCCGTAACGCTCGAGGGAGACGAAATCAACGTCAAACAGGCCCAGGCCATGATCCAGTCCATCGTAGCCGAGAGGACCTCCAAAATCACTCAGCGACTCACCCACATCGACCACATCTTTTACCCTTTCATCGCCGGCCCCAAGGGTGCCAACGCCGCCAAGCTCGAGAAGCAAGCTGGCGACGGCGAGATCTCGGTCCGCGTGCCTCCTCGTGCCGCTTTCCTGCACAGCAAGGAAGCTGCCGATGAAGATTCGGCTGAACCTAAGCGCGAGCGCGACCTGGCCATCATCGTCTCGGGCGATCGCGAGAAAGTCACCAGCGCCGTTGCTGCCATCGAGGCTCAGGTCGAAGACATGAAGAACTCGTTCCGCACCCTCGCCATCAGCATTCCCAAGCGTCAGCACCGTTTCCTCGTCGGCGATGCTGCCAACGACATTCTCGCCTCCACATCGTGCAGTGTCGAGCTTGCTGCCATCGACGACCCCTCGGACAGCGTCACCATCCGTGGGCCCCAGAGCCAGCTTCCTCTCGCCCTCACCGCCGCCATGGAGAAGGCCAACGCCGTCCGTGTCGAGGTGGTCGACGTTGTCGCTGCACACAGGTCGCTCGCAAAGGATCCTGTCGGCCACGCCAAGCACGTCCTTCGATGGCTCAGCGTCGGCGGCAAGGTCCCCCGCAGCTCCACGGCTCAGATCTATCTTCCACGACCGGCCATTGTCGAGTCTACCGGCAATGTCCAGATCGAAATCGTCGGCTCCGATGCCGCCGAGGTCTCCAAGCACCGCGAGACCCTTCAGGAGCTTGTCAAGTCCATCCCTCCCAGCTTCGTCGAGGAGATCGACGTCGACCCGCTCCTCCACCGCTTCATCATTGGCAAGAAGGGCCAGGGTCTGAAGCCTTACGAGGCGCGAGGTGTCGATGTTCTGTTCCCACCCGCCTCGTCCAGCACTGATGGCGACTCGCGTTCCGACGTTTTGCTTGTATTGGCTGGATCCTCTGTTGTTGCTGGTCTGCCCTCTGATCGCAAGGCACGCGACGCCAAGGCCGCCGAAATCCTCGACGCTGTCAAGCAAGACATTCAAAAGGCCCAGGTCGCCGCGGCCGACATTCGCACCGAGACGCTCACCGTCCCCGCCAAGCTTCACAGAGCCATCCTTGGCCCCAACGGCACCACGCTCAACGCCGTCATCGGCGAAGACAGGCTCGTTGCTGTCAAGCTCGGCTCCAGCAAGGCCGCTTCCGCCGACAAGAACAGTGCAAGCCTTTCCGAGGATTCCATCCTCGTTCGTGGTCCCAGCTCCGAGGTCGAGCGAGTCGTCAAGGAGCTCAAGCGCATCGCCGAAGAGGCTGAGCAGGACAACATCATCAACGGCCACGTCGCCGAATTCTCTGTCGATGCCAACCACGTCCCTCATCTTGTTGGACGTGGCGGTTCGGCCATCACCAAGCTTCGCGAGGAGCTCGGTGTCCGTATCGACTTTGGTGAGCCCTCCAGTGCTGACGGTGCCGATGGCGCAAAGAAGGGCCGCAAGGCTACTTCCACCACAAAGGTGGTACTCACTGGTCGCAAGGAGAATGTCGAGGAGGCCAAGAAGCGTCTTCAGACCCAAGTCGAAAGACTCGCCGATGAGACCACCGTCACACTCAAGATCCCCCAGGAGATGCACGGAAGCTTCATTGGTCAGGGCGGCAAATACGTGACTCGTCTGCAGGACACCTATGCCGTGCGCATCAACTTCCCCAGCGCCAACGCTGCAAGCGGCACCTCCACTCCGACCGAGGGTGGCGACGACAAGCCAGCAGGTGGCCGTGCCAACCAGAAGCCCGACGAAGTCATCATCAAGGGTGGCAAGAAGGGCGTCGAAGGGGCCAAGGCCGAGCTCCTGGAGCTTCTCGAGTACGAGAAGGAGCACAACAACGTGACCGTGCTCAACGTGAGCACCAAGTCGGTCGCGCGTATCATGGGCAAAGGTGGTGCAACCATCAAGCAGATCCGCGACGAGAGCGAGGCTCAGGTCGATGTCGACCGCGAGGACAACGAGAAGGACGGCACCACCGCAATCAAGATCCGTGGTACCAAAAAGGCCATCGCTGCCGCCAAAAAGGCCATCGAGGCCATCTCTTCCGAGGTGGATGCGGAAGAAGTCTACACTCTGACCATCGCTCCCGAGCACCACGGTATCCTCATCGGACCTCAAGGATCCAACATTCGTGACCTCATCATCAAGGCCGGTGGCCCCGAGGACACCAAGGCGTCGTCGCAGTACGTTCAGTTCCCTCGCCGAAACGAGAAGGACGCGTCGACCGTCACTATTCGAGGTCCTGCCACCTTGGCCAAGGCGATCCGCGACGAACTCGAGAGCGCCGCCAAGGTCCTCGCTTCGCGCATCGTCTACGGTGTCGTCGTCGCTCCTCAGGCACAGAGGATGCTGATCGGCCGTGGTGGTTCGCGCCAGTCCGAGCTGCAGACTCAGTACGCTGTTCGTCTCGTCTTCCCCGGCTGGAAGGAGTACGCTTCCACTGGCGAGCCTATCAACAAAGCCGAGCTTACCGGCGGTGACGACGCCACCATCGTCAAGATCGTGGGTGCCGAAGATAGGTGCAAGGCTCTGGCCGAGGAGGTCAAGTCGAGCTTCGCCTCCGTTTCCAAGTCGATCGACGTTCCGCGCAGCGTGCATGCTCGCATTGCAACGCCACAGTTCTTCCGCCAGCTTCGCTCCGACTTTGGCGTCTCGGTCGACACGCCTCGAGACTCGTCTGCAGCTTCTGCTCCGGCTGCGTCAGCCAAGAACGGTGCCAAGGCCGCTGCTCGTATCGATGACGACGATGCCGCCGAGGAGAACGAGTTTGAGCTTGAGGAGCTTTCTTCCGGTGCTGCCAGCAACGACAAGGTCACGTGGTCGCTCACGGGCAAGGACGAGGGCTCACTGCAAAAGGCCGAGAAGCGAATTCAGACTGCCATCAAGGATACCGGCAACGCATCGCACCAGGGCAAGCTGTGGATTTCGCCCTCAGCCGTGCCTCGTGTCATCGGCCGCGGAGGAAGCGGTCTGATGAACATCCAAAACGAGTCGGGCGCCGCGATCGAGATCCCTCGAGACGCTGGCGGACTCTGCATCATTCGTGGCTCCAAGGATGCCGTGCTGCACGCCAAGGAGCTCATCGAGGGCGTCGCTGGACGTGCTTGAACTCTTTGACCACGCTTCTTTATCGAGATACACACAGTAAAACATTAGTTTAAGTTATCAATGTAGATACAATGCATTCTTTCATCTCTCATCGCAATCTGTTCCAGCTTTCCATTCAGTATTCTTCGCAGCACATCGACAGGGACACTGATGAGTGATCACGAAAAGAGGTGTTGCTCTCAGAATGGGTCTGAGCCGAAGAGTGCAATAGTGAAGACCTAATACGCCAGATATCGTGATTTCGGTTTGTCTGGGTATGCATTCGGGTCGAGTCCGAGCTCTTGCAAGAGGCTTGGACTTGGGCGATAGCCACGCTCCCTCATGTCCTCAATGACGCTTTCCCACCGATGGTCCTTTTCACGGAAACACTTGCGCACCAATGCCTCGTAGCTCTTGCGGCTCGGCATGATCCTTTTATCCTTGGCCTCCTCGATGAGACCGAATGCATCATCGTAGTTGGATTGCGTCAAGCACAGAACGACCATCCGCTCAAACGTCACCGCGTCGGGCTGAACTTTAAGCTCGTTGAGATCCTTGAGCAATTTCACACCCGTCTGGTAATCCGCCGCATCGATGCACCCACTCAGAAGCGAGTTGAACGTGTCGCAATTCGGCTTGAGTGGCCTGGGTGGATCGTGATATGGGAGACCTGCCGGGTTGGCGAAATGGTGATACGAGGGCATCGCATGGTAGATCTCGAGGGCTTGCGACAATTCTCCGAGCCACACAGCTGCAGTGAGGACAGCGTTGACGATGGCGCGATGCGTCCCCACAGATGCATCCGTTGCGGAGCGAGTAAGGGCGTCTCTCGCAAGCTGCAGTGACGCTTTGTCAGGGTAAATCGAGGTGCTGATCCTAGAGGTGGTGCGTTCGGTGATGGTGACGCCGAAAGAACGCAAGGCACGCAAAGAGTGAAACGCGCCTTCAAAGTCACGCGCAGTGCAATGTGCTTCGAAGAGAGGCGTCAGATGCCATTCTTGCAGATCCATGCGCTTGGACGACGCCGACGGTCTTCGGGTCGATGTTGACTCATCGGCTGAGGTCGAACTGGGGGAGCCTGGTTTCGACAGGTCGAAAGTAGGGTCGAGGTGGCGAATGCAGACGTGCGCCATCTGTACACTTCCCTCCTTTGCAGCCAAGGCGAGGATGAGCTGCAAGAGTCCGTCGTCCGGAGAGAGAAGGCCTTGAACTACTGCTTTGGACCAGGCAAGCTCTACGCCTGGAATGTAGCCGCCTTCAGCGCAAGATCGGAGCACCGACATCCAGATGCTTGGAGGCAAGCGACGGGCAACTTGGCCGTTTCGCGCTTCCGAGCGAAGGGCATCAAAGTTGACTTGTTCTCCTGCGGAAGGGTCTCGGTAAACCAAACCTCCTTCCTCTATGAGATCGGCAAGCTCTACAGCGGTCCTGAATTCTTCGCAATGGAGGCAGAGTGTAATGATTCGCGACAATGTCTCGTGCGGAAGCACCAAGTTCAGTCGATAGCATGTCGAGAGGAGTGAGAGCGCGTATTCGAGATTGTGCTCTTGACACGCACTGTCGATAACGAGTGCAAACGTGGCTGCGTTCCAGTTGCGCATTCTTTGGACCGGCAAACTTAGGCCGTCTTTGCCAGCAAGCTTAGCTCGACTAGAGCTCTTGGAATCGCTGAGCAGGAGCTTAGCCAGTTCATCGCTTCGCTCGCTCGCGGAAGACTTCGATGGTTGAAGAGCAAAGATGCTTTCGAGCGTCGCAGATGTCGCCGTTTCATCGCCGCAGACGATGGCTGCTTGCAAGATGTGGTTGAGCGAGTCGATGCATTCCTCGAATCCGAACGAAAGCATGTCCCTGTTGACGGCCTGTACCTCTTCTAGAAGACCATGATGAGCGAGAGCACGCATGACAGCGAGGAAAACGACTTTTTCTTCGGGGTCGAAAGAGACTTTGGCGGAGGGTCCAGCGATGAGCTCCTTCCTATCCTTGATTAGCTGGCAAAGATTGGCTGCCTGCACGGCATCGTGACTGTCGGCAGCAATACCCAGAGAGGTGTATAGTTGCTTGAGCTCGAGATCCGTAGAGACGTTTCGTAGAATGTAGGCATCGCTTGAAGCGCGCTTGCTGGCAGAGTTGGAGGACGATAGATCTTGCCCCGGAACACGCCTCTTCGAATGCTGAAAAAGCTGTGGTGCATGCGGGTGACGACGTTCTGCTGCCTTCGAGTCGGGATAGATAGAGTTCCGATCCACTGACGTCGCCGCTGGAGCGGTCTCGGATGACCTTTGCCTGTCACTGAATCGTGTGGACGGTGCGGATCGCGATGCAAGGTTCCTGTTGGAGGGTTGAAGCCGGTTGCGACGAAAAGTCGGTGCCGACCTTGACGAAAGGCCTGCTGCTCTCGATATCTGCAAGACTTCGAGCAGCGATCCCGTTTGACTGCAAGCTCGTGGCAACATAACTGAAGCAATCCCCAGAGTGTGGTTGATGATTCGAGTGAGAATCAAAAGCAAGAGACATGATGGCTTCCACGAGAATCTTCTTAAGGAAAACTCGGACCCTGAACTTGATCTCCGAATTCCGAGAGTCGCAGAAAAGGAGGGGAGAGAAGTTCAGACGACGTAACACCTTCGAGGTGTTTCTCCTCATCATCACAGAAGACTCGGGCTTCGACCATCCCCAGCACTGCATTCTACCTAAGCCATTGCGGCCGAAGGGAAAGGATGATGTCACCCTCATGCTTTGGCATGCAAGATCTGTGCTGCAACGGTGAATTTCAATCGCCGATGACGAAGACAAGGCGTTGGACAAGCCACATTTGGAAGGAAATGACGGTCTTGGACGAGCAGAGGAGCAACGAGAACGAATCAAGGACGCGCGAAGACGAAAGACAGATGAAAGAGCAGTAACGAGTCATGTAATGGGACAATGAATGGTTCACCCGGATCAGGTGGCCGAATTGCCGGTAAAACGGCAGTGCTAAGCTGATATGCGACACCTGCTCTGCACGAGCTATAAGCGTAGCATGTGCCTGGGACGTGCTCATTGTCTCCGGATTGTTCAGGTGGGGAAGGTGAGATGGACCACGTTGTTCACAATGAGGAGAGGCAATTGGGTGAGAGGCTGCTTGTCTCGCCTCGATGATCTGACCGTCGGCACGGCCAACCATATCGTTTTTGAAAATCAGGGCAGTCGACCGTGGGCAAGTCCGATAAACATAAGGTTGGCCGTATCTACATATAGCATCCCATCGCCAAAACAGGCGTCGACAACGCGGTGACAAGAAGCAAAGATGGAAGCGAGTCGAGAGTCAATCTTGAGCCCTTGCGATCGGTCAATTCGGTCATCGAACTTGCTTGAGCGTGGGATGGAAGTGGGAAGAACGACTTGACTCAGCTGCTTGTAACGATAGATTGTCGGGCTTCCAGCTCCCCCTGCTTGGGGTCCTCGAGCATCTTTCCGGCGGTACAAAGTTGTTCTACTGTACCTGATGAAGATCAAAGTCGACTCAGCTCCGACTTCGTATCTGTCAGCGAGTACCGTACCATTGAGAAAAGGCTGCCGGCCATTGAAACAACAAGCCGCCTCCCGCTGCGCATTGTGAAACTCAGCTTGTCGTATGCCCTTTCCAGCACGAAGTCGGCATCCCGCAACTGCCAGCTTCGCGGCGAATGGAAGCCATTTGGAGGGACTCATTCGAAAAATGGCTCGGCGGAGCTTGAAGTCAGGGACGCGCGAGATGGACACCGTGAAATTCGAATCCTTCGCCGTCGACGTCATATCACCGAAAGACGTTTGATGCAAAACCTACATTCCAGCGTTCCACATGGCGACCCGAACAGCCCATAGGCGAAGCAAGCACAAGCCTGTGAGCGTGGCATCGGCAAACCGCTCAAGCGAGGCTGGGGATGCGAAGCGACAATTCAGTCCGGAGATACAGCAGCAAGCGGGTGGAGAGCAAACAACGCAGTTCAACAATGTCGACCCGCTCCCGCAGGCATCGCGGTTTCCGTCTGTCAATAAACAACAGGAACGGAACCAACGGCGAACTTTTGAGTGTTACATGATACGAATTTGATACGCTGTTGGAACATGGCCGAACAGGCTGAGACCTGTGCCCGTCATGGGCATCCCAAAAATCAGGTAATGACCATGGGCACAGCCTTGAGAATGTCCTTCTCGTGGTGGAACGACACGATGTGCATGGAAGGATCGGAGTTTCGGAGGGTTTTGTTTGGCCCCCCACGATAGACTAGCGCGAAGGCGAAAAGAAGCAGCAACGACTGTGCAGGATACGGTACGTAGACTCCGCCCTTTGCTATGGCGATCGGACGGAAACGTTCTTTGCAAAAGCGATCCGAATTTGAAAGAGTCGTCTGCCTCGTGAATGGCTTGCACGATGCACGAGCGCTCTCTCCACGTTGCGTAGCCCTGCTCAGAAACGTGGGAGTGAGCTAGCATAGCCTCGATAGCAACGAGTTTCGATGGTGGTGTAAATCGTGAAAAGAAGGTCTAAGCGTTAGATTGCAGCAGCATGCCGAAAGAAGCCGGACAGGCCGTCTGACTGGACGGCATTCGCAGACTCTATTGCGATACGAAGCTCGGGGCGTGCGCGGAAAACGTGGCGCAGAACGTTATCGTTGCGATCCTTGCAAAGGCTTCGGCAGAGGGTTTTGCATATCGAGGCGGGCCATGCTATAGTTGCCGTGTAGGTCACACAGCAAGATCATTCGAGCTACAGAACAAAGTCTCATTCTATCATTGTAACCGCGGATCCGGGATACGTCGAGTCGATTCCAGCGTTCGGCACCATCGGTGCGTAAACTTATCCATAAACTTATCCGTTCTGTCGGCAATCGATGTGCAGACGGGAAAGCTCGGCAAGCGCCTCGTGGCATTTTTAAACACCAGCAGGCGAGCGCAGGCGAGGGGAAAGCCAAGCGAGCAAAGCTCTGCGCACCCGGTCTACCTAAAGTTCGCTGCAAGTTCGGCCTTGTCAATGTCAGGGCATCTCCGCAGTGAGTGAGCCAATGGAGCGCAAAGGCCGGTAGCATCATATCATCTTGCAGCGCCTGCATCCACACGTCTGCCGCTGGTGTCGTCACACGATTCCGTCTTTGTTCGATTTGATTTAGCCGCAACGCTGCCTCATCTGTTCCTCCCTGACATTTCTGCTCCTCGATACGGTGGTGCGTTCCTTCTGGTTTTCGGACTCCTCCCTCCCCTGCATCTCCGCGCAGCCGCTCTGTCGTTCCTCGATGGTTCGCTTGCATACCATACCAGAGGCCGATCCACACGTCAGAAGCGAGCTTACCCGGCCACCCCTGCTGTCTCGGACATCGAATTCGCTTGAGGATGAGCCACGTTTCCTCGACGGAAGCTAGCTTCCGTCGCTTAGCTCTACATCCGGCGCATGGTCTCCGACCGTCAGGAGTAGAGCTGTCTCTGCTCGAGTGCTTGACCGCGACTTCCATGCTGCCGGGTACGAAAAGTTCGACCTCATCATGCATCGATTGGTACGGTTCTTGAAACAATTCTCACGCCCTGTGCTACATTTGCCCTGGTTACGAATTGGCGGTACAACAAAGCTTTAGGCTGTCTTTGCAATCCATGCCGAGCGGCCTTTGGCGGTCAGTAACATGCCGGCGAATTATGTCGAAGCACCTCCGACCCAGCTTTCTATGGTTCTGACGCTGATCTGCATCTGTTAGACATCGTTCCTATTCTCCAGTAAGGTGCTTTCCTTGAATGCCGTTCCTTGGAGTCCGCCCGGTGCAGCGTCGTCCTTTGGCACATATAAGCCTCGCGAACATCGCAAGCTACTCTGAGCCCCCATGTCCCTCAATCCCCTCTATCAGTCCCCACACTAATTCGTCTCCTACTCCACCTTCCCTTGTCGTCGACTACCACCTGCTCTCCTCGGCACGTTGTCTTGTGTCTCTCTTCCACACCCAACAACCCTGATACTTTCTCATCACATCCTGTAGCTCGCATCAACCATCACGTCACTCATCATGCGTTCTAGTGCGACTGTAGGCCTCACGCCTCAACAGTTGCTCGACCGCCGCCGTGCGCAGAACAAGCTTGCACAGAGACGTTTCCGCGAAAAGGCTCGCATGGCTCGATCTGCTGGCTTGGACTGCTCCGCTACCGGCCTGCCAACTTTCCCACCACACCTTGACCTCGCTGCTGCCAGTTCGATGCCACGCAACCGGGATGTCACCCCTAGGATCCGTTCGTCTTCTTCCGACTCGTCCTACACTTCGTCGTCCGCCTCATTCTCGCTCTCTTCTGAGGTGTCGAGCCCGACATCATCATGCACCGAGCTCAACACGCCATCCATGCCTACCTTCAACCATGCGCAGGTCGCGAAGTCAATGCCAATGAGCGACATGCACACAGCACCTTCTTTTCTTGGCCTCGACATCAAGCCAGACCTTGCTCTGCCTGAAGCAAACCTCTACATGGTACCACCTTCTCAGCCCCCTGTCTTCATGCCTGTCAGCTACGCATCTCTGAACGCTCCAGTTCCCCACCCTGTACCCGTTATCCCATCCCTATCCGAGCCACTCACCTACTCTAGCTTGGCCTCGTCTGCCTCTTCCAGCAACTTGTACCGCAACGTGGGTCTCAAGATGATCGGAATTCACGCCGACCCTTTCCTTATGAGCCAGCCTCTCCCAAGCCCATCCCTGCCGCTCTGGCCTTCTGGGTTACACACGATCGTTCCAGGTGCAAGTCTGGAGATGGCTGCCGCTACTGCGCCTCAGCCCGCACTTCGAGACAACCAAGCGTCACCCTTGGCGTCGTTCGAGAACCTTCTTCACGTACCCTCGGAGGCCTCGACCTCTTCGTCCACAAGCGACGACTCTAGCGTCAAGGAACCTTGCTTCTCTGCCTCGTCACCCTCCTCTCTGCAGTCCAAGACCTCGCTTGAACCGGAAGCCGACTCTCTACCTTTGCTCTCGGATGCATTGCAGACTTCGAACGAGACAGAGCAAATGCACTGCGTTTCAGCGCAGCTGGATCAAACCATCCTCGAGCATGCGCAGCGCCTCGAGTCCTCCAAGCGGCAACCAGCTGTAGAGTTCATCACCATCGCGTCGCAACCGTTTTCGAGCGTCATCAAGCTTATTGGCTCGCGCTTCGGTCTGACGAGCAACGGCGAAGGCTTGCCGGAACTCCTCTCTCGACTTCAACTGTATGGAAAGCTGTCTGCGGACGCCGAGACGAGCAAAGGCCTCGTCTTCGATGCGGCCATGGACTGGGACGCGATGGGACCCAACATGCTGCCGACCACCGAACAGCTGCTCTACCCTCACCGTGCCTTCCTTGACGCCTGCCTTCCGTGGCCTGCGGCTCGTTCGCGCTTGCTCAAGCATGCTCTCACCAACCCTGTCTGCGAGGAAGAGTTTGCACTCGACCTTTTGCTTTCCGTCCTGTCGTCAGACGAAGCTCTATCCTCTTTCCGCGTGCATGGTGACGACGTCTTGGACCCAGAAGCGTGGGAGCTCAGCGAAAGGATGGTGACCAAGTGGTGGGGGCTCTTTGACGACTCAGCAATTCGTCGAACCAACTGGTGGCGCAGACAGCGAGGTCTGGAGCAACTTTCCCTCCCAACACCCGACGAGAACGGAACCGAAGCTGAGCGCCAAGGACTAGGAACTGGCTCCCTAGAACAGGTGCACAACCTCGCCGTCAAACTCTTTCAATGAACAATACCTTTCCGATATGCTTCTCTCGACGCTTTATAGATTTTTATCGCCTATATTATTCTGTTGCTTTTTGCTGTATTTAATCACTGTATATTATCTGTATCATCACATCACAATGGCAATGTCATGCACCTTCATCCCCCACAGTCTTATCGAGCTTGCTTTTGATGATTGTGCAAGTGTTGCTAGTGAAGTCAATTGAGATTGCAACTAGTCGACGAAGAAAGGCGCCGTTTGTCCTCATGGCAAGACAATGTACTTTTGAAGGTGGTCCGGAATAGCAGTATCGAGCTTCTTGGACTCGAGCCACTTGCGCGAGAACAGTCTAGCCTGGTATCGGTAAGCACCGTCACAGAGAATAGTGACGATGGTCTTGTTGGGACCGAGCTTCTCTGCCATCTTCTTAGCAGCAACAACGTTGAGAGCCGACGAAGCACCGACGTAGATACCTTCCTCGTGCAACAGATCATAGACCATCTTGATACTCTCCTCGTCGGGGATGTGAAGCGAGTTGTCGAGCTTCTCAACGTCAGGCTTGAGGTTCTCGGTGACACGACCCTGACCGATACCCTCGGTGATGGAGCCACCTTCTCGGTCCATGAGCTTGCCCTTGGTCTGGATGTAAGAGTGGAGGACGGAGCCAGGAGGATCGGCGAGCCAGCACTGGACCTTGCCGTTGCTCTTTTCCTTCAAGTAGCTGGTAATTCCGGCGAGAGTGCCTCCCGTGCCCGTAGCACAGATGAAGCCGTCGAGCTTTCCATCGGTCTGATCCCAGATCTCGGGACCAGTAGTCTCGATGTGAGCACGTCGGTTGGCAGTGTTATCGAACTGGTTGGTCCAAACCGCATTGTCGAGCCTCTCAGCGTGACGCTTGGCCTGGTGGTTGTAGTTGTCCGGGTTGTCGAACGCCACAGCGGGCACGGGGTAGACTTCGGCACCGAGCATGCGCAAAAGGTCGATCTTCTCCTGGGACTGAGTGTTGGGCATGTAGATGACGCACTTGTACCCCTTGCTGCGGCAAACGTGAGCAAGACCGATACCGGTGTTACCAGCGGTACCCTCGACGACGGTTCCACCAGGCTTGATGAGACCACGCTCCTCAGCATCCTTGACGACGAAAAGGGCGGCACGATCCTTGACACTTCCACCTGGTTCCATGAACTCGGCTTTTCCCAGCACCTCGCAGCCAGTCTCTTCGCTGATCTTGTTGAGACGGATGAGGGGCGTGTTGCCGATGGCGCCTACGAAGCCGTTGACGGGACGCATGTGTGCAGCAGCGACGGGGGAGAGGTTGGAGGTGGATGCAGAGTTGTGGAAAGCTCGGACCGATGAGCGAGCAAGTCCTGTCAAGGAGCCTCGAAGAGCAGATGCCATAGCTGGATGTGACGATGGAGGTTGAGAATGCGAATGCTAGCTATAGAAAGAGAGCTAAGAAAGGATGATCTCGGCTGTGCGGTTGGTGAATTGGAAGCACCATCGAGTGTGACGCTGTCTAGCGTAGCAGCAGATCTTCTAACGCCGCTCGCACAATTTCTCTCTGACTCGGCAATTCTTCGCGCGGAGATTTGCCGCTTGCGCCATTTTTAAAATCGATCTTCTCAAGACGACTTCTTACGAGGTCTCATGCAACACAGCAGAACCAGCATGTCGGCCTTCACTGATGCATCTTCTGTCCTCTTCATTCACACTCGATTCGTATACATGCTTCAGGTGTGGAATTGTAGAAAAGCAACGGCAATGCATCACTCGTCGCGCTTGAAGCTTGCTCAACGCTGATTCGCTGCAATCTAAACTGGACGGAAATGTCGCCATTTCTGTCTTGGCGCGTGCGTGGGCAAAAGGTGCATCAGATTCGAGATGCTCGTGAGTCTCGATGACTGCATCGATTCCTGACACATACGATATCAAGTCTAGCTCCACAAACAACGATCGCTACAGGCAAGTTTTTGAATTCATTCGGCATGATCAGATCTTAGACTGAAGCAAAAGTGAGATGGTCGCGATGCTCCTGGCGGATCTACTGGTTGCGAACCCAGAGGTCGACAAACTCGTTGGCGGGGAGCTTGCTGAGCTTCTCGTGGTTCTCGAGAAGCTCGACGATCTCGGCCTGGCGAGCCTCGGGGAAGAAGCCCTTGAGGTGCTTCTGGAGCTTGCTCTTGATCAGAGGCTTGGCCTCGTCACGACGACGGGCGTGACCGACGGGGTAGTCGAGAGCGATCGAGTCGGTGGTGCCGTCGTTGAAGGTGACCTCGACGGTGTTGCCGATGGAACGCAGCTCAGGGTCGAGGTACTCGGTGGTGTAACGAGCCTCCTCCTCGACGCTCATCTTGTTACGGAGCTCGTCGATGCGGGGGTCCTTGGCCACCTCGTCCGAGTAGTCCTCGGGGTCGAGCTTGCCGTTGATCAAGCCCATGGCGGTGATGTACTGGAGCGAGTGGTCACGGTCGGCGTAGTTGTTGAGCTTGCCGGTCTTGGAGATGATACGGACGGCAGCCTCCTGGGTCTTGATGGTGACGCTCTTGATGTCGTCCGAGGTCTTGCCGTTCTTCTGCATGCGGCCGTGGAGGACGATGGCACCCTCGATGGCGGTCTGCGAGTGGAATTCGGCGGGAACGAGCTTGAAGAGGACGTTCTCCATGACGTAGGAGCCGTAAGGGCGCTGGAACTTGAACTCCTTGCCCTTGAAGAGGACGTCGTAGAAACCCCAGGTCTTGGCGGTGAGGACCGAGTTGTAACCCTGCTCACCCTTCTGGACGAGGAGGGCGAGGTTGACGGCACGCGAGCAGGCGTCACCGGCAGCCCAAGACTTACGCGAGCCGGCGTTGGGAGCGTGACGGTAGGTACGGAGCGACTGGCCGTCGACGAAAGCCTGCGAGACGACATCGACGGTCTGGTCGCGGGTGTTGCCAATCAGCTTGGAAACGACGGCAGCGGAGGCGACCTTGACCAACACGACGTGGTCGAGACCGACACGGTTGAACGAGTTCTCAAGGGCGAGGCATCCCTGGATCTCGTGGGCCTGGATGGCGGCGGTGAGCACGTCCTCGACGGTGAGGGGCTTCTTGCCGTTGGCAATGTTGGTGCGGCTGATCCAATCGGCGACCGAGAGGATGGAACCAATGTTGTCGGAAGGGTGACCCCACTCGGCGGCGAGCCAAGTGTCGTTGAAATCGAGCCATCGGATCAAAGCACCGTTGTTGAAAGCGGCACGGATGGGGTCGAGCTCGTAGTTGGTACCAATGACACGGGCACCGTTGGGCACGACGGTGCCGGGGACAACGGGACCGCAGACGTTGGCAGCGGCAGGGAAACGGAGAGCCTCCATGGCGCATCCCAAAGAGTCGAGCAAGCAGAGACGAGCAGTGTCGTAAGCGACCTTGGAGTCGATCTTGTAGTTGTGGACGTAGTCGGCGATGTCCTGGAGAACCTGGTCGGGGGGAGGACGGACGTTGTCCTCACCCTTACCAATACCGGCGTGACCACCCATGATGCGAGTCGAGGTGGAGAAAGCGGCGGTGCGGGGAAGCTTGGAGAAAGCGGCGGACTTGCTGGAGAGCTGAGCGACGGAGCGTGCGGCGACAGCAGAAGCTCGGGGAAGAGCCGAGGTGGAGATCGATCGAGTAGAGGTGGATCGAAGCGATGAAGCCAGAGTGGATTGAGAAACGAGGCGAGGCATCTGGAAGTTGGAGAGCGAGATACAGGGAAAGGAGCAAGTCAAGTCAGTACGCCTCAAATAAGAAATTCAGCGACGCGCATCACAACGAAGTGGGCCAAGCACCGGATCGATTGGTCGAGAGTCACTCGAGCGAGAGAATGATACTTACGATCCGACTGTCGGTGAAATCACTCGACGAAAAGGTTAAAAGGGAGTGAGATGAGGAGGGAGGTGTGAGATGGTGTGAGAAGGAAGAAGCGAAGAGAAGTCGAGAACGAGATGGTGTTGGACTTTTGTTCTGTCTGGAGAGGGAAGCGATTCACGTGCGGAGCGGGCAAGACAGTCACAGTTGAAAAGCGCATGGACCGACGAAAGGAATTTGGGAAGCTCAAAAGCCGAGCAGATCCACGCAGCAGCACGACGCGGGGCAAGAGCAGCCAAACGGGACAGCCAATCAAGTCGACAGCACACAGCACAGCACAACAGCCAACGACTGAGAAATGCTCAGGAAGAAATCGGTTCGGCTTTCAGGGCCTTACCGGTAGCCTCCTCGTCTCTTGCTCATCCTCTGTCTCTGTCTCAAATTCCGCCATTTTGTGTAGAGACCTGCAGTCCCCACAAAAGATCCAAAGCACGCCTCTGATCGAAAAGTGGGCACAAAAGATGCGGCTCCTGCAACCCTGTACAGCCTAAAGCAGGACCCACTTCGACGCTGGCCCGCCTTGTTGGCTCGACACTCCTTTTAGCGAGCAACATGTTCCCTTGTACCTCATCCTTCCGGTAGAAGCGTCGTTCTCGATGGAGAGATCGGCCCTCTGACAAGATTGAGACCTAACCAACATGGTTCGACACTGAAGACTCTATCAGATCTGGATTGTCTCGTTCTACACATTCTGCAGAATGCAAGGTTCATGCGGACCAAGAGGGTCAAGGACCAGAGTTGGGCAGACAGGAGCCGCAAGCTGCAAATCCGAGAATGGCCGGTCGATCGAAGGAGTCGGTCGGTGAATTCGAACCAAGACGATGCTTGCCGGCTGCTGCTGTTCGGCGCCCTGCGCTACCTTCAGCGTGAAAAGCCGTCGCCCGATTTGGTCCTAGAGTGCCGATTTGACTTGAATTTGAACCAGATCCCGATTCAATGGTTGCTCTTGCCTCACTTCGATTGCCAAGGGTCTTGCGATGAGAATCGGAGCTTGAAACGAGACCATAGCTGCTGAGTCACTTTGGGATCAGATGTCTGTGAACGAGTATGCTTCCGCAGTCAGGGGATGACTGTAGCAGCAGCCTCGTTTGCGAAGCGAATGATCATGAACAGCGGGTTGACGACAGACAGGAAGCCCTTGTCGGTTCGAGCCGAGGATGTAGGCAGAGAGTTGGCAAAGAGAGAGAGAGCAACGACTTGTCGCTAAAACAAGTGATCATCTCAACTCATCCTCGGTGTTTGGCGGCGATACTGCTCATGACAGAGACCGTATGAGCGACTGCCGTTTGTTTTTCACCACGCAAACCTCGATAAGCTCTCGCTGAGACAGCCGAGGTCGCTGGTATTGGTATGATGACTTTGCATCGTCTTGCTCGCAACAACGAGACGAGCCTCGAAGCGGATCAACCTGCCAGACTGCGCTTTCAACACACAGTACTTGAGTCTTTGCTGCGGTTGTGCTGGACATGTTGACAGCCAGGACCTCTACAATCTGGTCAAAGACCTGGCTTTTGCTGTTCAGAAAAGTCATACAAGCATACAAGCAGCTCGTCTATGCTGTGGTGAGTGTTTCGATCTCTGAGCGGTGAGTCGCGGTCTCTGGTGGTTAATTCCGCGCTGCAGGCAGCACTTTGCGAGTCTGTTGGCCGAGCTTGAGTGGCCGGGATTTATTTGCAAATCGGTCAGTTCTGGTGGTGTCTCGCTGCCAGCCAAAAATCACAGAATGACTGGCTTGCTGCCGACTACATCACATCGCATCATTACGAACTTTTGCTTGTCTGCTGATCTTCATCATCTCAACACATCACAGCAAGCACTGTCAATCAGACGAGCGACGGTCGACTTCATCAACCTTGCATTGTCTTTTTCTTCTTCTCGTTCTCACCCTTGTCTCATCTCGGAACAACTTCAGCACCCCTCGATTCGGTTTGGCGCTGAGTTGGCACACTCGCATCTCACTCCCTACAACCAACATCGGCATATCCACCACGTTGCAGCTTGGTCGGATCGTCACCGACAGTCGTCACTCTTATCAGCATTTGGCATTCTGCGACTCTTGGCTCCACTCAGCGACGGCACTACCGACGATCGAGACTCTGCGACCTGTTTTATCGCCATCACCGCACTCTGCAGCAACTGCATTCAGTCACCAGTCCAGCGCAACATCTGGCATCGGTGCCTGCTCCGAAACGAGAGGCTCTTTCCCACGCTAGCCACCAACATCGAAAGCGACACTCTCTTGCCTCCAACAGTCACACGACAGACCTCGAGCCAAGATGACCGACTCGGTCTCGTCAGGAGAGATGGAGCGACTCACGGCTCAGATGAGCCTCAAGGACGCGCCAAATCAATCTTCACAGCAAAGCGCCACGGGTGGTCCTCCTCAGCGTGCTTCGCCAGCATCTTCAGCATCTCCTTCTCTTCGTCCCGCACCAGGCACCGGCGGTCCATCGGCTGCGAGATCCCCAAACACTGCCGTCGGTGCTGCAGAGCGCGCACGTCAGATGGCTGGCGCGCGTCTTCCTCCAAGCCTCCAAGCAAAACTAGCTGCAAACGCAAATCGTTCCACCATGTCTCCCAACCCAGGTCAAGGTGTTATGGGCCACGACCAGCGCATCGACAGCACTGCTAGTGCCTCATTGTTTGTATCTGCAAGCAATCGTACAGGCGCATTACCGGGTACAGGCATGGGTGGTCTTGCAGCTCGTAGAGGTGTACCGGGTGCAATGGGTGGCCCCTCCGCAGGTGGTCCCCCATCAGCATCATCCGCCGCAGGCATGGGTGCGAGACGCAACCGACCTGGTCTCAAACTCAGTGATATGGGTATCGGATCTGGAGATGGGATGGACGCAGGCAACCCTCAGAAGGGTGGCATGGGCGCCGGCGCTGGTCGCCGAGCTCCACCACCGGGCCGTCTTCCAGGTGGTGCTGATTCCGCCAAGAGTGGCGACTCGGGCTCACAGCAAGAAGGTGGTGCTATGTCGACTCCCTTCAGCAACTTTTCCAAGATCGTCGATCCCTCGGGCCGTCTCAACTTCAGCGGCAAGGCCGTGCTTCACGCATCCGGTGTCGAATTTGGTAACGGCACCTCGTTCAAGATAAACATGGCCGAGTTGGAGCTCGAGGATGAGCTTGGAAAGGGCAACTACGGTACCGTGCGCAAAGTCAAACACACCCAGACGCACGTCGAGATGGCCATGAAGGAGATCCGTCTCGAGTTGGATGAGTCCAAGCTCAACGCCATCATCATGGAGCTCGACATCTTGCATCGAGCCACCGCACCTCAGATCGTCGAGTTCTACGGTGCCTTCTTCATCGAATCGTGCGTCTACTACTGCATGGAGTACATGAACGCAGGCAGTCTCGATAAGCTGTACGGAGAGCGCGGAAGTGTACCCGAAGATGTGCTGGCGAGGATCACAGGCAGCATGGTGCGCGGTCTAAGCTTCCTCAAGGATCAGCTGCAAATCATGCATCGCGATGTCAAGCCAACGAACGTGCTTATCAACCGCAAAGGTCAGGTCAAGCTGTGCGACTTTGGTGTTTCGGGTCAGTTGGAAAAGTCGCTTGCTAAGACCAACATCGGATGTCAGTCGTACATGGCACCCGAACGTATCAAGGGCGAATCGCAAAACATGCTCGGTACCTACACCGTCGCATCCGACGTATGGTCGCTTGGATTGTCGATGGTCGAAACGACACTAGGAACCTACCCCTACCCTCCCGAGACGTACTCGAACGTGTTCGCTCAGCTTCAAGCTATCGTTCATGGCGACCCTCCCGAGCTTCCTTCGGAGCTGTACTCGGAGACAGCGCGTGACTTTGTGGCACAATGTTTGGAGAAGATCCCATCGCGACGACCGACGTATGCGCAGTTGTTGAAGCATGACTTTTTGACGCAGGACGAAGCGAAAGGCGAAGACGGCGTCGATATGGTGGGCTGGGTGGCGAGGGCGATTGACGCGAGAACGAAGAGGAAGGAGCAGGCGAATGGCACGAGTGCGCCTGGTTCGTCGTCGACGCCAGATGCATAGAATGGTGGTGGCTCTAGCCTAGCAGGACGGACTGTAACATTGTTATATTTTTATCATGATCAGTGTACACGCATTCCTTTTGCATTCAATACAAGCTTTTCTTTGCAAGCACAGCGTGATGAACCACGGATGAGACGAAGGTCACAAACAGCAAAGGTCTGATTGATTTGAAAGTGATTTTGATTGAGAGAGAAACAAACGCTCAAGTGGCTGAATAGTAGTAGTACTCGTCGATAAGCGGCAGGTAATCGCTGAGAACGCCGCCGACCATGCCGATGAGGAACTTGCCCTGAGTACGATCCGCCAAGCCAGCCAGCTTGGGACGAGTGAAAGAGTACCACAGAGGACCACGAAGGAGATACCACCAGAACGAGTTGCCGCGTTTAGTCCATTCTGCTTCCTCGACAGATGAGATGGGACGTTTTGCCTTGTCAGCCGGATTGCCGCCCATGAAGATGGAAGCGATGATCGACGTGAGAGGATTTTGACCCATAACAGCGGCCAGTAGTGGGTTGGTATTAAAGAGACCTTTTGGTGCCGGGATGGAGGAGGCGAAGGAACGATTGCGCAAATCTTTGGCAAAGTACTCAATGACAAAGGAAAGCACAAAGGGCAAAGTGGCGGTTCGTCCCCATCGACGCAGAGCCAGAACATAGATGAAAGGTCGAAGGATCCAGAGCACCTCTGCGAGATGAGCGGTGCGGTTGCGTAGAGGACGGACGAGGTCTTCGGGTTTGCGAACGTCGTTGACGGTGAGCACGCGAGAGAGCAGGTAGTCGTTGATCTGCGATTCGGACCACGGTTTCATCTGGATGGGCGGCGAGGGCGGATCTTTGCGCAGTGCAGCGGGTGGTACCTCGGCAGCTGTTGTGTGCGTGAGGGTTGACGAAGCGTTGAGTCGGGTCGAGTCTACAAGGGTGTCGTCCGTGTCGGAACCGGATTGAGTTGCATTGATGCGCATGGCTCGCAGATGCGGTGGTCGGCGGTCTGGATCTGTGGTGGGTGCGAGAGGTTCATCCAAATTGTCGTCGTAGCCCGGTCGGAGAGAGGCAAGTGTAGGACGCAAAAGCCCAGTGCGAGATCCCTTCCAGAAGCCCTTTGGTGGTTGTGTTGCTGAGGTCGAGAGTGCAGAGCTGCTGGATGAAGCGGCGGCCAGGTCGAGTCTATCCGCCAGCTTGCCCATGGTCTTTGCTCGTTCCTGTTCGAGCGCAGCCGGATCGACTTCGCGTTCGGGAATGGGTGGATTGATGGTCATTCTCGATCCTGTCATGTGAACCAGGCTCAAGCGCAGCATGACCTTGAGAGCCTCGATAGCAGCCACCACGTCCCACGCTTTCCTGCGCCCGAGCTTTCTCCTGGCGATCATCTCTGCAAGCAACTCAAAGTAGCCCACGATGACGAGCGTTCTTGCCACCCGGTTGTAGCTTTTTGATGTGTGCGCGAAATGGTTTGTGTACCTCGCATGTTCGGAAGGAGTGAGAGCGGATCCGGCGGCATTGGTGTGACTGACTGGATCGAATGGCGCAGGGCTCGATGCGAGGCTGCGCTTTTCCGAAGCGGCAGACGAAGTGTCCCTAACGAGTGCTTGTGGATTCTGCTTTTCGAGCGCTCGAGCTAGGATGGAATCGTGGTATAGTCCTAGCAGGTTGAGGGATGCGTAGATGGCTTCACCTGCGAGCTCGGCATCTTTGAATCGACCTGGCAAGAAGTAGGTGATGGATCGTAGCGAGCTCTCTACGGCTGTGATCTGGGAAGCGTTGTTGAGCAAGAAGTCGTCATACTGCTTGAAGAGCGCCATCTTGAGTTGACGGGCTGGATGAATCAGCGGGACGAGGATGAGATGATGTGAGTGTGGGGGAGAAAGGGCAAGGATAGCTCGTGTGCACAGACGAAAAGCTTGCTCAAATCCGGTTAGGAATCGCGTGTCGTTTTACCGGTCGCTTCTCACCGCTTCCTAAGCGCGCGTAACACTCTTCCTTTTTGTTGAAAGCAGAATGAGCAAATCGGTCGATTCAAATTCATCAATCGGGAGATCTGGACGGGAAAGCGGGAAAATGAGTCGGCCCGCTCTCGGGGCGAAAAAGCGACCGGAAAGGGTTGCCCACGGCCAGTCAGTTTGCGAGTGTTCCCACACGAATGGGCGCGCTAAGCAAAGTGAGACTGCGCGTAAAGTGGTTGTGGTTGGAAAAAAGGGCAGAACTCGACTCTTGTGCATTCCGCTTGCTGATTCAAAAAGGGAAAGCGTTTCCTTTTCCAGATCCAATTCCCGTCCTTTTTGGTGGGACGGAAAAGTCTTATCGAAGCCTAAAAATTTGACTCTGTGATGCAGTCAAAAGAGACAGACTCGGCTGCTGAGCACTTTGCAGGGACACGTTCTGTCTCTCTCATTTTAGCCTAAAATGCTTTTGCCGTCATTGAGGTACAGAGCTGTACGACGGTAGACTGCCTGTCTGCAGCTGGATCTGTGTCCCCGCATGATTTTGAGCTCGCCTCTGTCACCATATACTACCCTGCTTACTGCTTCTTTTTCGTCACTGAGCATGATCAATCCATCCATTCTGTCATTCCATCCATCCGATCTACCTATCTTATCGACAGTGATGATATCAGCCAGAGACGTGCCGAAAGCGAAAAGAGTGACGCTTGCCGATTGTGATTGTGATTGTGACTGTGACTGTGGGAGGTAAGACGGCACTACGCCCCAATGTATCTGTCAGCTGAGCCTTAAACTTGTCATCCGACGTCGGACTTTTCACCGACGGGCTTAGCTGTTTGACTCACTCGTCCGGTGCTCTTCTCTCCGCCCTATTGCGAGAGGTGTCTCTTGTCTCCTCACCACCAGCAACACGCTGCTTCACAGCAGCAGCTACACCATTGTCGTCCTGCTACGAGAGCATCCGGGCGGGCTCGCATCCTACACCATCCAGCACTTGATCGCACCGTCCAGCATCACAACCAGCCCGACTTCTCGGTTGCGCTCTCTGCTGCTGCCACTCTATTCACATCATGGCGTCCTCTCCCTACCGCAACTCGAACGCTTCCAGCAGCAAACAGCCAGGTCCTAGCAGCTCTCCTATGGTCGCCATCAAGAATGCAAAATTGCCATCCACAAAGACCAGAGCGCCATGGCCTTTGGATACCTTTTGGTCCAGCTCGAACAAGAAGGCTTCTTCATCCAAATCGCGCTCGCCAGTGCTAGGTGGCTCCTACGATAGCTGCAATGGCATCGACTCTGTCGACTTTGTCGACCTACCTTTGACCCCACCTGATTCTGGTGCCTCGGCTTTCGAGCTACACGCTGCTGTTGATCCGTCACAGCCAAGCCGTAACGGACGCGACCATGTCTTGCCTCCAGCAGCCGTACCCACTCCGCTCGATGACCACATCAAAGCCGCGCAGAAGAGCCCGAGCAAGAACGACATCTTCAATAGCCCAATATCCTGGCTTACACCTCCCTCTCGTCCAACCACGATATTGCCAGCTAGTGCAGACAAGTCTTCGCCGGCGCCGCCATCACGCAACTCGCTTTTCTTCAGCTCATTCGGCACCAGCTCATCCACACCTCCCTCACCACCGCCTCCGCCAGCCCGCATCTCTTCAGCTCAGATCAAGCCAGATCCTTCCGGCAACACAACGCTCAACTCGACTCAATCCGTCTCTGTGCCACCATTTGCATCCACATCGGCCGACTCGGCAACCCAGCAGCGTGTAGGTCGTCAGAAGGGCCATACACGCAACACGTCTCTCGGTCGCGCTAGCTCAGAAGAATGCTTGCAGGAGGAAGCCAGGATCAGAGCCACCAAGCATGTCGACTTTCGTCTCTGCCCCACAAACGATTTCTTGCTTGGCGAAGGGCGTCATTGCTCCGTTTACCTAGGCAGCTACCGTCCCCGTCCAGATGCTAACCCAGCGTCGTTTGCAATCGATCCTGCTGCCACCAAAGCTTGGCGGCTTTGTGCGGTCAAACGCCTCCATGCTGACCGTCAGAGTCAGCTCCTCGGTCTCGAAGAAGCTTTTGCACTCCGTCGACTGGGAACGCACCCCAACGTGATCCAGCTCATCGACATTCGCGACGAGGTCGAATTCGCAGCATCACCACAGCAGACTCCTCAACCCTCTCCTGCACCAAGTCAGGAGCGCAGAGACAAATCGTCGTCCCAGCTCGGTCTTGGTTTGGGACTGCCAAGGAGCGCCAGTCGAAGCCCAAATGGCCATGCCAGCCACTCGAGATCAACAAGCGACATGACCGGTAAAGATGAGCTCCTCCACGAAGCGCAATCGCACAAACGAGCATTGGCACACGAAAAGCATCATGAGGCTGCACTAGCTCGAGGCATCCTGCATGAAGTGGACTCTGTCGTGCCAACCAGTCAACAGCAACGCACCAGGGTCAGCACAGTCGACCATCCTCAATCCGCCATTCTTCCTAACCCTACCTTCATGCTTCAAGGCCCCGATGAAGATACGCCTATCAACCAAGCGCTTGCCGACTCCGACCAAGACCTTGCACGCAGGTCCTCGAGCAGCACCACAATCAACCCTCCAAGGCTTCTCATCCTCCTGGAGCTGCTACCCAACAATCTCGCCCTCTTTGCCAGAAAGCATCGTGAACGCATCGATCTGCAGCAGTGGTTCGACTGGGCCCTTGAAATTGCAGACGCCCTCGTCTTCCTTCACGACAAGGGTTGCGTCCATGCCGATATCAAAAAGGAAAACATGCTCTTGACCGAGGATCTCAGTGTCAAGCTCTGCGATTTCAATTCTGCCGTCTTTCCCAACCCCAGCGATCCTCCCCGGGACGGTCTCGGGCTGGGAACACCAGCTTACTGCGCTCCTGAGCTCAGTCGTGCCACCGGAGGCCCCGGCGCTACCACCTTTTCGTACCCGATCGACATCTTCTCTCTGGGTGCTGTGCTCTACTCGCTTGCAACCGGCTACGAGCCATTCAGCAAGGCTCGCAGCGTCGTCGAGATGCTACACCGCAAACGCCTCTTCTTTGAGAGTGAAGAGAATGACCGAGCATCTCGCCTGGCGGTGGAAGCAGGCAGCAACCCTAACAGTCAGCCTGCCAGTCGAAGCGGAAGCTTGCGTGGCCGACACTCGAAGACTCCCTCAGCATCCAACAACGACCCTTCTTCTGTCGGCGTCGCCTCGCCAGCCCAACTTGCATCCTCGCTCAACCGTGTTCTGCAGCACAACCCTCCCGCATCGCACGCACGACGCGACGCAAGCAACGACAGCATCGAAAGCGTCGCCTCGAGCATCACGACTATTTCAGGGCGCAACCCTACCTCTTTGGCTGTCTCGCGCCTGCTCGAGCCGACCGACGAACCGCGTGGCTTGCTCGTCAATCCCACTACTCTGTCTCGCTCCAGCTCGCTGCTACGCGACATGGGTCGAACGGCAGACGTACGACGATGCGCATCTACAGGCGGTCGCAAAGCCATGGCTGCCAACATGACTGGTATGCAAAGGCTGCGCGCAGGCGAGTCTGCGAAGTCTGTCGAGCACGCTAGTGGCGGCACTGCCTCTACCGCATCAGCAACGAGAGCAGCAGGCAACGCCAGCTCATCCTCAACCAAACCCATCCCAACCCCTCTCTCCGCCGTCCCCCAGCAAACCCTACTCGAACTTCAATCCCGACCCGACTGGCTGCGCCGCCGCTCATCCTACGGCGATGAAATCAAATCCTCCCACCACTCTACCACCTACCTCTCCCCTTCAAACCCCATCTCCGAACACACCTCCGAGGACATCCTCTCCACCACCCCTACCAAACCCAGCCGTCTTCGGTCCATGTTCTCACCCACCTCAGCCACCTTTGGCCACACAAGCCCGGACTCACCTGCCTCTCCTCCACCCTCCCACGCCTGGCAGGCAGAAGACACGCACGGCGACATGAGGGCCTATGCAGACGGTCACCCAGCAATCATCCTCCCGGGCGGCGGAAGACTGCCCGATTGCACTCGCGACTTGCTACGGGCAATGCTACAAGCCGATCCCGCTGCCAGACCTACCGCTGAGCAGGTGAGACAGCGTCTTCAGGCTCACGCTCAGCAATTGTAATTTTTTGGCCACTTTTATACCCTATCGCGCTCACTCATCGCAATACCACTGGCAGACATCGCACACCGCACAGCCCAACCTCGTGTTTGGAATCTGAATGTGAATTTTGTGATGGTGTGCACGGCTAAATCCACTTCAACCAAGCCTGCTTCGTATCCGACGTAATCTTCTCGACGATCACTTTCACCGTCCTTTTGCCTGAGGTCGACTCGGTCTGCTCTTGACTCGACCCCACCGACGTCGGATGCGGAATGTGCGGAGTGAAAGCTTTACTCGTTTCCTGTGCTTGACCCTGGCTCGCAGACGAAAGAACAGCCTCGATCGTAGGCACCACCTTCCGCGACGTCGGTCTGACCAAATCCTTCCTAGTCGCATCTTCCTCATCCTCCTCTTCCTCTTCCGACAGAACCTCTCCTGAACTCTGCAGATCATACAACGACCCATACATCCCTTCCGCCGGTCTCGACGCCGACCTCGATCGGGGCCATCGAGAAGCTCCCACCCTGACACCCGGATCCGACACAATCGAACTCGACAGATCCACCACCGCCCCATTTTCCCCAGCCGCACCTTCCGAACCCTCGCTCCGCATCGCACCGCCACTACCAGCCTCCTCTCCAGCATCACCATTCGAAACCGTACTCGACCGCTTTCGACTCCGGAAGAAATGAAGCTTGTTCTGCTGCTTCCGTTCGCGATCCAAACCCTCAAGCACCTCGATACCCGTCCTGCCGAGTACGCTGTCGGGATTGCGCTTGGAGGCGCTACCTTGACGGCGGTGGAAACTACCCGCATCGTTGGCCGAGGCATAGCGCTGGTGTCGAGCTTTAGGCAGTGTCGCTTTGCTGTTCGATCCGGATTGTGCCTCTTCCAGTAGCAGATCGGCTTGGATCTTATCCTGCAGCGTCGAAGACTGTGGCAGCGAAGACGAAATCCCACTCTGCGCTGCTGACAAGTCATCCTCCAAATCCCCAACAGCATCAACCGCCACCCCAGCACCCGCCGCCTGAAGCGCCTTTCTATACGACTCGGACGCGCGCATACCGATCGGCCTGCGATCCGTCTCGATCACACCCGACGAAATCGTCCTTGAAATCATCGGCTTCGTCCCCGCCGGCTTGCCAAATCCCGGCGACTCCGGCGCATCCATCAACGGCACCACCCGCCCCTCCGCATCCAACGCCACTCTCAAACCCTCCATCTTCTCCACCTTGTCGACAGTCATCTCCTGCACCTCCTGCCGAATCAACTTCTTCTCACGAGCACACAGATCCAGCGGCCCTTCATCAGCCGCCTGCAAGCACTGCACCAAATTCCAACCCTGACCGCGCATGACGCTCATCTGCCGCTCGAATTTGGCTTCGTCAAAGTACGGGTCTTGCTGGAAGATCTTTCGCAACCCCTGAATGGTATGCTGCCACCAAATCGGATCGTTGAGGATAGGTAAAAGATGATCGCGCGTCGCATCGGAGAAGGGAAGCCCGATGAGGTCGCTTGGAAGGAACAGCCAGCCGAACGGATACTGACGGATCTCGTTCGGATGCTTGATGGGGAATGAAAGGGAGTTGTCAATGGCACCAATCTTGATCTCGTCCTTGTCGACGTCATGCTTGATCATAAAGTTGTCCAGGCCTCGATCGGTGTTGCGCATCAAAAAGTCGAGGACGACGAGTCGCTCGAGCTGAAGCCGGAACTGCTCCATCCGTTTGGGGGTCCAGTAGAAGCCGTCCGGTTGATCCGTGCGAGGCTCTTGGCCTTCGATCTGTGAAGTCGAAGGCAAGTTTGGGTGACAAAGATCTGGCTCGTCATCAGCATATAGATCGTCCCAGGACGGCCTGCAGAGCAAAGCACGTTTGATGGCGGTGCCACAGTTCCGCAGACGCGCCCGCTCCTTCCTACGGCTGACCTTGTGAGCCCGACTCTCGTCGTCCATATCACGCATGAGCAGCGTCTTGCTACGGGTCCGCGATGGCCACGGATGCCTTCGCAAGAAGTCCGAAGCGTTCACATAGCCCTTGAGGAAGGTCTGATAGCTTCCAATCTTGTTGGGAAGAGGAACGCCGTCCTTGTCGAATGCCGCACGGTCGTGGTATGCGTAGTGGAATGTTGGTGATGACAGCTCTACGAGCTCGGTTCGAGGAACCATCTCCAGCGCCAGACGAGCGTCGAGATAGGAAGCGCCTACTTCCGACAGGTAGGAGAAGTTGGGAATGAGACAAGGCCTGCCCATCGCCCACCAAAGATACTTGCGCAAGAACTGGCGTTTTGGATTGAGATTGCCGTACGGCTCTTCGTCTTTGGGTTTGAAGACGGCGACGGTGGAGAGCGAGGCTTGAGAGGGCGGAGCCTGCTGCTGCTGCTCGGAAGACTCGTTGATAACGCGGACAAAGTAGGATCCGCTAGAGCCGGTTGTGATCATCTTGGGATAGACGCCTTGCGTGATAGCATGCTTGACCTGTTCGACCTGGCGCTGGAATTCCTGCGAGGTCATCGAGGTAGCTTCGTGGAGCGTGCTGGTCATGCTAGAGGCGCGCTTTGCATCGAGGATGGAGTGAGCCTGACCAAGGCCGTCAAAGTGGGTGATGAGCAGGCTTGGCTTGGTATCGCGATTCGCCTTGCCGCGGAACTTGCGAGCCACTGCGGCCTTCCACTTGCGGAACCTTGCATCGAAGTCGAGGTCGTCGTCGTCGTCGTCAGCGTCGTTGTCGTTGTTCAGACGTGGTAAGTTGCTTGTGCTGTCGTTGCTGGGTTTCGAATGCTGAGGCAGCAGAGGCGCCCGCTCGTCGTCGTTGGAAGTGACCATGTTGAACGGATCGTAGATTGCGACTCCGGGATGGGAGCGCAACTGGGGATCTTCAGCCTAGATCGTGTCGAATGTGTAGATGCCGCATCGACATGCTGATTAGCTCGACAGCGACTGATACGAAGAAGCGGACGATGATGGTGATAGCAGCAAGCTGTTGATTGAGGTGAGGAAGGGTCCGCTGAGTAACCGAGCTCGAAAGGGAAGTGGCTCAGCAAGCGGGAATGTGCAGCACTCAGACTTCCGATTGCATCATGACGCTCGGATCGCTTTCTTTCTTTTTTTTTGGAAAGACACGTTTTTCCTCGCTTGATTTTCTCCCCACACGCACGCTCGCCAACTCAGCTTTTGGCCTGCGCTGTGGTGCAACAGATGCTTCGGATCGGCAAATCGGGACACAGAACAGGGTCTGCTGCTGCTGTTGTAAGAGGCGTGCAGGTTCTATTTGTTGCGCCCTCAAGCCGGAAAAAGAGACAATTGGCGAGCTGTGGTAACGTAGCCAGCTGGCCTCTAGCTCGAGTAAATCGTCGACGTTTGTGCGGTCATACGATCCCGACACCATTCACCGCTACTTTGGGCTGCCGTCGAGGTCGACTTGTTCGAGGTCAGATGACCGCCGAGTATGAGCATCCTGCGCTGCCCGGTGAGACCAACCAAACAATTCGCCGCAGAGGGTCAGAGCAGCGAGAAGACAGTCAACAACTCTAATTCCTAAAATAAAGAAAAACACGCAGCGGGTGAGAGAGAGAGGGAGAGACAGAAGACTGAGGTCCCACCGCGCAGAAAGGAGCTGCCCGCAGCGTCAAAGTGGGCAACGACAGCATCAACGGCAGCAAGGGCAACAAAGTCAACACACACGCGACGAGGGCGTGCGTCCTTTTGAAAGTGTCACTTTAGTCAATATCGTCTGCTGCTGTTGCTCTTTCTTCTTCCTTGTTCTCTCTTGCTTCCTCTCTTTCTCAAGCAATCAGTCACTCGTCTATCACATTATCGATCGATCGCAAGCACTTTTGCTTGTCGGCTTTCCGAAACCATGTCGGGGATACCGACTACACCCAACAGCACCCACCTGCGATCGGGACTGCCGACACCGACGGGAGGATCTCGACGAATCTCGCTCGCCGCCACTTCAAGCAATGTCAGCCCAGGAGCGGACAGTCCCGACACTCGATTCAAAAAGCAAACACTGGCAGAAGCCATCTCCAAGAATGATCCCGCAAAGTATCGGCTTTCCCATGTCTCGCCTTCGTCATCCTCTTCTCCCGCAGCCAAGGAGAGCAACGATGCCGACGACAGTTCGCCTTTGCTGACAGCAGGTCGATTACCTCGTGCTTCTCTACTTTCACGCAAGTCTCACTCTTCGCTTCGATCCGATACTCCTCCGACAAGGGCGACACCTCTCCCTAACACTTCGCCATCTGCTTCGGAAGTGTCTCCGAGTTCAAGCAGCTCTTTGGCGCGCAGCAGAAGTCCATTTCAACCGTCGTCCATCGCCAGCACTTCTCGCACTGTAGCGACACCAAAGAGGTACTCGGATATCCATGCACGCAGCAGCTTCACCCCATCGGCCATGAGCAGGACACCTTCTCACACCTCGTCTACCGCCGCCTCCCGCGCAAGGGAGCAGAGTGTTCGCCGCGGACGTGAACTCGAGATCGGCGACATCGTCCGGATGGAGGGCTCCGAGCTCGTAGGTGTTCTTCGTCATCTCGGTCCCGTCCAGTTCAAGCCGGGCTTCTACGCTGGTCTCGAGCTAACGGGGGATAGCGTCGGTCAAGGAAAGAACGACGGTAGCGTTCAGGGCACTCAGTACTTTGCATGTGCTCCAGGCAATGGTCTCTTCTGTCCCGCTTCCAAGGTGGTAGCAATCAACGACGCTCCTCCCACCGATGCCGTGGCTCGCCCAGCCTCATCCATGTCCAATCGACCATCGTCCCGCGCCTCTGATGCTCCAGATCGCTCAGGTGCCATCACCCCCTCACGCAGACGAGCAAGCACCGTCATACGCCCGCCTTCCGCCACACCATCCCGCACCTCGTCTCGTCTCAGCGTACGCCCACCTTCCGTCACGCCCGCAAGTAGACCCACCTCCGCACTCGCCACCTCACGCCCCGCCAGTCGTCTCACCGCACGCAAGAGTCTCGCCGCTACTCCTTCCGCACGGGATGATCAAGATGCCACCAAGCAGACGCAGCTGAGTCCTGTTCGTGGTGCTGTGCCTGCCACATCAACGGCGGCTAGGACGCCAAGGTCGTCGATCGCTGGCGTGCGTGCTGCGTCCAGTGTCATCCCGAGTACACCAGGTATCGCAAAGAAGCGTCAAAGTCTGGGTGGCATCCCCACTCCAAGAGCGACCAAGGGTCGTGCCTCTATGTTTGCCCGTCCGGGCGGCTTGCCCACCACCTCGGATGCCAGCATGCCCCCACCTCCCAGTCCAAGCAAGGATAGTCGCACTGCAGAGCGACCCTCGAGTGTGCTCTCCTACCGTTCCAACAGCCGAATCGGACGCGATCCATCCGACATTGAAAGCTCACCCAAGCCAGAAGCCACCTCCAGCACAGACTCCAACCTCGAAAAGAATCGCGCGCTCCTCGACCTCATGGACCTCACTCCGCGCAAATCCGCCCAACTCGCTGCTTCACGTTCCCAGTCCAGGGCAGAGAGCCGTGCAGGCGTACATGGTTCTGCCGATCTCACCCAAGACTCTGTAGCTGAAGCCGTCGTTCCGCTCTCCCTGTACGAAGAGCAAGTCGCCGAATTCGAACAGCTTCGCTCGCAGCTGGCAGAGCTCGAAAAGCAGAACGCAGAGCTCCGTCGTGCTCAAGAAGCCAGGAAAGCACGCATGTCCGAGGTACGCTCCAACGAAGCCATTCTCGAGGCGGAACGTGCCAAGATGCGAGCAGAAGCACGAGACAGGCAGGCCGAAATGGAAGAGGAGCGCCGCATCGAACGCAACGACGAGATTCGCCGACGCAAAGAGATCGAAGACCGCGAAAAGGAGCTCAAGGACAAACTCGCAGACGCACAGCAACAGCTCAGCAAGAGCGCAGACGACCATGATCGCATCCAGAAAGAAGCCGAAAGCCGTCAGAACAGCTTACAGCTCAAGCTAGAAGCCAGCGAGCAACTCGTCACCGAAATGAAGAATCGCATCGAGCACCAGTCGGCACAAGAGCAGCGTGGCGAAACCAAAGAAGCGCTCGAAACGCAGCTCAAGCTCAAGGACGCAGAGATTGACAGTCTCAAAGCATCGCTCAAGCGCATCGAGGACCAGGCGCAGACCGCCCGAGACGACTTGATGCACCAGATCGACGAGCTAAAGGATGCGGGTCGCGAGACTATCAGTCTGTACGAGCAGAGGATCGACGAGATCGAGGCAGAGCGCTCCGAAGTCCTTGACAACATGCAGCTGCTCCAGGACAAGGCCCAAGAAGCCATCCGAGCCGCTGAAGCTCGTGTCGAAGAGCTGCAGGCTGCTCAGTCATCTTCGCACAGTCGCAACGGCCTCGAGGCTGGCTCAGCGGCGGCTATCGACAACGAAGCTCTGCGAGAGCAAGTGGCTCACCTTCAAGACAAGCTCAACAAGTACGAAGACCAGATCGCAGAAGGCGCACTGGCGCTTGAAAAGGAGAAAGAGTACGCTCAGAAGAGACGCGACAAGTCGCACGAGGTTGAGACCAGCTTGAAGAACGAGCTCAAGCGCATCAAGGCGGAGCTCGAGCGTGCACAGCGAGGCGCCAAGGAGCAGCTCGTCCTTCTCGAAGAGACCCGTCATGCTTTGCAGGAAAGTCAGCATGCGCTCGAACGCGAACGAGCTGAGCTCGAGGGCTTGCGTGCCGACGCTGAAAACTTCAATGCTCTCAAGACGGGCCACGAGGGCAGCTCATCCCAGGCACAATGGCGAAGCGAGAAGAAAGAGCTCGAGGACAAGCTCGAAAGACAAAAGCAGCACATAGATGCAGAGCTCGAAGCCAAGGATGCGGAAATACGTCAGCTACGACTGAAACTCGACGCTGACAAGGCAGCTATCGGCTCGCCCACAGGCACGGGTGCCATGCCAAAAGATCTGCATCGTCTGTCAGCTGCCTCGAACAGCAGCGTCAGCAGCAACCTCAAGTCTTCTCACCGCATCTCGTCCAATGGCAACTATGCAGCAAGCGACGTCTCGACCGCTTCATCAGCCAATCAAATGTCTGGTCTCAGCTACTTGGTGCGTCAGCTCGGTGACGAGAACAACGATATGAAGGCCAAGCACAAGCTGCTTGAATCCGAGCTGAAAGCACGCGCACAGGAAGCCGAGACCAAGTCGCGTGCTCTAGAGCTCACGGTCGAGTCGCTCAGGAGGCAACTCGAGGCGTACGGAAGCGGGGTAGGAGCTGCATCAACTTCAGACTTGGCAGAGCAGCTCGCCGACAGAGAAGCACGTTTGCAGAGCAGCGAGACCACGCTGGCAGACTTACGATCGACGCTCGAGGCGACCAAGATGGAGAAGCGCGACACAGCCGACTCGCTGCAGAAGGAAGTTTCGCAGCTAGAGTCGCTTGTTGAGGCACGCATCTTCCGGGAAGAGGAGTTGATGGCTGAAGTCGAGCGGCTCTCACGAAAGTTGGACGAGCGCAGCCCAGTTCGCGGCTTGAACCAGTCTATGCCACAAAAAGTCGATGTCAAGTCTACCAGTGCTGAGGCGGTATCGAAGAAGAACGGTACACAACAGTCGGCACAAGCGGCAGCAGCAGATGAAGAAGAGGAACTCGATTTCTGCGGACTCTGCTCTCAGCGCGGGCATACGCTCGACAAGTGCGACAAGTTGACGGACAGAAGCAGCTCGGTCTCGCACAAGCCAAGCGCTAGTAATGGAGCAGCAGCTCAGGACGAGCAGGAGCCTTGTGATGATTGCGGCGAGGTGGGACACCGTTTTGAAGATTGTCCGTACGCGGCTGAGATCTTCTGAGCAAGCAGCTCCAGTGCCAACGATTGCTGTCATATATCAAGCAGATGTAACACAAGAGTTCATACCCATCGAGTTTGGCTGCTCCGTAGAGCCTGTGCTGAGCGAGACAAGTCGAGGTGGTCTGATCGTAGCATCCCGAATTATTGAGCCTCCTTTTTAGGGTGACTTTTTTCTAGTGAACGCGCCTGATTTGTGAATACGCTCTTCGCTGGCTTGCTATGATCAGCGCTCCCTCTCAAGACTCTCGGGCAGCGCCATGGTATCGAAGATAAGCTTTCGAGAAGAACCCGACCTCGCAATACCCTCGAAGAAAGAAACAAAGAGCGAATGAGAACTGTTGAAGGCGAAGCAGAGAGCGTGGAGCAGAGCAGAGAGAGGCATTGCAACCGAACGTAACACTCATGGCAAACTTCAACAGCACGTGACACGACGCGGAGAGAACGCGAACGCCTGCGGGTTTGGTGCCGCGTCAACGAAAAAGGAGGCTCTAAATTTAATTTATAGAAAAAGAACGAGATCTGGCTGCGGTCTTGTCGAGAAATGCGCATTCGGAACCAGAAGCTTGGGTCGCAGCTGAGCCGTCGATATTGCCGCTGCAAGAGCAGAATGCTGCCGGCCGTCCTGATTCAACAATGCAAGCATGTAAGTCTCAGATAGGAGTGTGCATGGTCAAGGTGCATTCTTGTGGAATGATAGGGGAGCGACAATGACGAACAAAGGAGCTGGATCCGTATAACGAAGACCTTCGAGGCTCGACAGGAGATCTGCAAGAAGGCGTAGAAAGACGAGATCTGCGAGGTCGGCGTCCGAGTCTTGACATGTTGTTCGAGCTCCAAGCTGCTTTGAAAGGTGCGCGAGGGGTGTAGAGAGAGAGAGAGAGAGAGAGAGAGAGAGAGAGAGAGAGAGAGAGAGAGAGAGAGAGAG
>MJEU01000131.1:0-40820 GCA_001748505.1 Sporisorium iseilematis-ciliati | reverse complement strand
CCACCCAACCCACCCAACCCACCCCGCACCACCACTGACGCACGACGACGACGATACAGACATGTCGCCCACGCTGCCCAAGCACGACGCTCCTCCGCTCGGATACGACTTTTCGGGCCACTTCAACCGCACCGACTTCTAGCAACGCACCCGGATCCCACCCCCCCGCGTTTGGTTTTCGTTCTTCCGCAAAATTTTATACCCTTATCTACCCACTTTGCGGCTTGAAACAAGATTCTTGTGCCTTGAGCTTGCGCAGCTGTGTGTGCGTGTGTGCCTGAAAGTGATCCCTGAACGCGGACGTCTGAACTGTTGGTGAGAATCCTCACCGACGAATTTGAAGACAAGGCTCAGAGCGGGCAAAGAGACCTTTGCTTCTTCGCACGGATCACATCGTCACAGACTTGAGAGGGAAAAAAGCAAGGTTTTGGTCCTTGCGAAGCAGATCCCGACTGCTGCTGATGCTGCTGGCGTTGGGCTTTTGACGTGGATTGCAAAGTGTGTGCGTGTGTGTGTGTGGTACCATTTTGTGTGTGTGTGCGTGTGACGAGTACGCAGGGAACTGGTTGGAAGCGTACGGGGTTTTGTCTTGGTTTCGAAAGCTGGCTCGTCTCTCGATTCCGACTTGATTTGGCTGATTCCGGTTTGCTTCCGGCTCGACTCGCTCTCAACGTTCTCTTCCTCGTCACCCTTGTCCTCGTCATCCATCACCCCCCTCATCTCTCGTCCGTCTGCCTCCTTTCGCCCTTCACCTTGTCTTGCCTCTTCGCCCGCGCTTCACCCTTCCTCTTCCTGCCCCTTCCTCTTCCTCCCCTCCATCATCGCCCCCTCCTCGCATGTTCCCCTCCTCCATCGTCTCTCACCTCCCTTCTCGCACCCGCCTACCCAACAAACCTAAAACTATCCGCCATCACCACATACTTGGCGCTCAACGTCAACGCGCCATCCTTACCCGTCGCACTCGACACCGCCACCCCGCCCTCGCCGTTCTCGGGCGGAGCGACGACGAGCACAAAATTCTGGCTGAACGCTCTCGGATGCGACGTTATCGGTGCGTCCGGGTCAAAGTTGCCTCGGTTGCGGTTGGCGCCGTGCGTCGAGGAGGTGGATGACTTCGGGGCGGTGGAGGACGACGAGGTGGAGGAGAGGGCGGATTGGGATTCGGGCGTGTGGTGCGAAACCGTGCCCGAGACGGTGAGCATTATCGATGGTGGTTGGAATTGAGCTGCAAAACGGAGGGGGAGACGATGGAACTTTGGTCAGTATCCACGGTTCTAGCAGAAGGAGGAGGAATGGGATCAGGGGGGGAGAAAGGGGTAAGAGAAGGAAAGGTGGGGAGAGGACAAAAAGATGTATGCTTCATATACTACTCGATACAAACAGTGAACCTTGAGACAAAGGTATCGAACCCTTATGAAAAGCGTCCCCCGTTCCACTTCTTCTTTCGCAGTCGGTCGACACGAGGGTGTCAGGCTGTGGCTGCTGGAAGGAGGAGGAAAAAGGTGGACTATGGTTTGATCTCGCCTCTTGCCATCCATCGACCTGCAAGGAAGTCACTTTCTTCCGCCATCGGCTACGACGGCAGAGCTTCCTCACTGCATCGAAGCGCATCTCGAGGCTAACTCGTCTCTCTCCACAAGGTTCTACGATGACTTACCTCCATCCACAGCGCCTCCGAGCGCATGACAATCAAAAGCCTGCACTTCGTGCTTGCTCCCCGGCATGCTGTTCAGCATCGCCGTCAGCTCCTGCTGCCCGCTCACCGGCGTCCCGTTCCAGACGATCGACGAGGTCGGCAGATACAGTGTGGGGACGAGGTTGGTACGTTGCGGAGAATCGGAAGCGGCGTAGTAGGCCGAGACGAAGGTGTCGGCCGCTTTGGTGGCAAAGTCGGCTAGGCGGCGGGAGTCGGGTCGTTTGTCGACTGGCGCTGATGGTGCTGGTTGGGTTGGTGCTGCGGCCATTGTTGTGGTGTTGGAAGGAGGTGAGGAAGAAGTGAAGGGGGAAAAAGTGGAAGGAGAAGCGCAGCTTTGGACAGCGCCAGAGAGGGTCTCCGACTTCCGAAGATCTAGAATCGGGATGTGGTGGTGGGTGGACCCGATTTGGAGTCGAGAAAAAAGCACGCCATGTGTGGGACCGCAACGCTGATTTTATGGGAGAAAAGAAAAGGTGAACTCTGACTCGCACACTGCACACACACACAAAAGCCTAATCTCGAGGAAATTTGAGTGCGACTCACAAAAAGTGGGATTCGCCCCGCTCCGCACCGCACTCACACTTGTGACTGTGACTGTTGCTTGGACACGCAAGCTGCGAACAGAGTCATTTGCCGCTCAACAGCCCAACTTTCGGGGTTCAACCGAGAGAGAGATTTTGGCCGGCTCCCTCAACACTCTCTTTCCTTTACTGCAAACCACCACTTTCCTCGCTCTATCAACATACACAGAGCTCTACCTTGTCGATACCCATACATTTCCTGAAGAGTCGCCGCGATTTCACACTCGCGCCCTCTTTCGGCTTCTACTTACAGTAAACCTCGGTTGCCACTCTACACAAACCTAGACCCATCGCCATCGCAACCGCAACAACAACCACAACAATGTCGCCTCCTCACGGCACCTACAGCGTCTCCTCTTCTACCGCTTCCACCGTCACCCCCTTCTCCGCCGACATCGCTTCCTCCGTCGCCTCCCTCGACTCGTCCATCCCCACCTCCCCCGAGCCCTCCGACCTCGGCGACGATGCCCACCTCAAACAGCCCTTCGTCTCGCACAAGGACCGCCGCGGCCCCAACGGCTACCGCTTCGCCACCCAGTGCGCCACCGTAGACGACCCCAACCACAAGGATCAGTACGGCTCCTCCTCCACCCCGATCTACATGTCGGCCACCTTCAAAGGTCTGCCGGGGGCCGAGTTCGACTACTCTCGTTCGGGCAACCCCACCCGCTCCATGCTCCAGCACCACCTCTGCCAGCTCCAGAACTGCAAGTACAGCTTCGCCGTCTCGAGCGGCATGGCCTGCCTCGACGTCATCACGCGCATCGTCAAAGCGGGCGAACGCATCATCGCCGGTGACGATCTATACGGCGGCACCAACCGGCTGTTGGGCTACCTCGCTTCGCACCAGAACATCCACACCGACCATGTGGACACCACCGACGCTGCCAAGGTCGAAGAGATGCTCCAGCAGCGCAGCCGTGACGCTGCTGCAGGCTTGTGCGGCAAAGTCAGCATGGTGCTGCTCGAAACCCCCACGAACCCATGCCTCAAGATTTGCGACTTGCAGCGCTGCGCAGCTGCGGCCAAGAAATGGGCACCCGATGCGATCGTCGTCGTGGACAATACGATGATGTCGCCGTACCTAATGCGACCGCTCGAGCTCGGCGTCGATGTGGTCTACGATTCGGGCACAAAGTATCTCTCGGGTCATCATGATCTGATGGCCGGCGTGATCGCTTGTGATCGCGATGATCTGGGCAAGCAGATCGCGTTTACGATCAACTCGATCGGTAACGCTCTCACTCCGATGGACTCTTTCCTCCTCCTTCGGGGTATCAAGACGCTTGCCGTGCGTATGGACCGCCAGCAGGCGTCGGCGATCACCGTCGCGCACTACCTCGACTCGCTCGGGTTCAAGGTGAACTACCCCGGCTTGGCGTCGCATCCGAGCAAGGCGGTGCACGACAAGCAGGCTGCGGGCCCCGGATCGGTGCTCAGCTTTGTGACGGGCGACAAGGCGCTTTCGGAGCGCATCGTGGGCGCGACGAGGTTGTGGGGGATCTCGGTGTCGTTTGGATGCGTCAACAGTCTCATTTCGATGCCGTGTTTGATGTCGCATGCGTCGATCGATCCCAAGGTGAGGGCGGCGAGGGGGATGCCCGAGGATCTGATCAGGTTGTGTGTGGGCATTGAGGACGAGAGGGATCTGTTGGAGGATCTGCAGAGTGCCTTGTTGCAGGCTGGCGCGATCAGGCGTAAGCCTGCGACGGTGGAGTTGGGTTCGACGGAGAGCTCGCGTGCGGCGTCGCCGGATCCGATCGCGTATGAGCGGGCTCCGTTGTTCGGCGAGGAGGAGAGGGTGGCAGGGTTGGTGGAGGATATGAACCGGGCCAAGTTGGAGACTCGCGGTGGGGAGGGGGAAGCTGGTGAGGGTCAAGGGGGGTCGCCGCCGCCGACGTCGGTGGTGGTGAGCGCGCCTGGAAAGGTGATCCTCTTTGGTGAGCATGCGGTGGTGCATGGTGTGACGGCGATCGCCGGTTCGGTTGCGCTACGATGCTATGCGTCGGTGACGCCGCGGGAGGACGGGAGAGTGTCGTTGGACCTGCCGGATTTGGGCGTGCTTCATAGCTGGGCTGTGGACGAGTTGCCGTGGTCTGCTGTGCCTTCTGGTGGAAGCGTACCGGAGACGCTCGATGCAGGGCTTGTCAGCGCGATCGAGAAGGTGGTTGGCGATACGGTGAACGAAAGCGAGCGTAGCCATGCAGCGTCGGTAGCGTTTTTGGTGCTCTACATGTCCATCGTGGGTAGTTCAAGGGAGGCGAGGGGTCAGGCGTTTGTGTTGCGTTCGGCCCTGCCCATCGGCGCGGGTTTGGGATCGAGTGCTGCGCTCAGCACCTGTCTCGCCGCTGCGTTGACCACGGTCTACGGCCGGAAGGCGGATGCGGAAGTGGTCAACTCGTGGGCGTTCCTGTCGGAGAAAGTGATTCACGGCACGCCATCGGGAGTGGACAATTCGGTCGCGACCAACGGCGGCGCGATCGCGTTCACCCGTGCCCACCCGATCAACGGGCTCGCCGGTAACAAGATGGACAAGCTCAAAGGTTTCTCGTCGTTCCGCTTCCTGCTCGTCGACAGCTGTGTCGGGAGGGAGGGGAAGAAGCTGATCGCTCACGTGGCGGCCCAGAAGCAGGCCGAGCCCGAACGCGTCGATGCGGCGCTGGCGAGGATCCAGACGATCGCCGATGCGGCCAAGCGGCTTCTCAGTGGCAGCTCGGGTCTGTCGCGCGCGGCGATCGTGTCGCAGCTGAGGGAGCTGATCAGGCAGAATCACGCGGAGCTGGTGGGGCTGGAGGTGACACACCCGGCGCTCGAGTTGATCAAGAACAAAACGGAGTCGTTTGACAGCGAGCTAGCTACAAAGTTGACGGGTGCGGGGGGAGGAGGGTGTGCGGTGACGCTGCTGCCGGATGAGTTTGAGGAGGGGAAGGTGAAGGAGTTGGTGGGGGAGTTGGAAGGGGCGGGGTTCAAGTGTTATGAGACGAGGGTGGGTGGGGATGGGTTCGGCGTGCTGGTGCCGAGGAGGGGCGAGGAGGAGGCGGAGGTGGGGTTGAGGTTTAAGGAGGCGAGTGTCAGTGAGGAGTTGGCGGGGTGGGTGGATGGGTTGCAGGGGTGGAAGTTTGCTTGAGTGATGGCCGGCGATGTATGTAGATTCGTGCTCGTGATGAAAGTCAAGTTCTTGGTATTGGTATTGAGAGTGTTTAGGTTCTTGCTAGGCATTGCGACCGTCGCAGTGAGACGATGATCCGGCGTCATGACCATCGAGGCTGTTGCTCGTCATCGCGATCACTTATCCTTGCGCTTGGCTTCACGCTTGGCATCGTGGTCGGAAATGATTTCCTGGTAGACGTCATTGGCAAGCGAAAAACAGTTGCGGACCATTTCACCAACGGTGGCAGGCGACTTGTGAGCAAGTACCGCGGTGAGCTCGACGGGCAGAGCCGATCGGAAGAGGTAGAGCTTGGTCTCTTCATCCACAAAACACTCTTCGGTCTGTTCGGACAAGTAATTGACGTAGGTCAACCAGCTCAAGAAGCCGGCGCGATCGCGAAGAGACTCGGCAGTTTTCGGTTCCTTCAGGGCCTCGCAAAACTCGACGTGCTGCTTGTATTCTTCGATGTGGGATTCATCAATCTTGAGTTGCTCGATGAACTTGTCGCGTACCGAGTCGCCCTTGGATGAGGGAACTGGCCTGTACTCGATCAGGAAGAGGTCCTCGAGATCATCGTAAGAGTGGTCACCTCCGCCGAGATCCTCAAACCACTCTCGAGCCGCACCGGCCATAAAAGTCTTGAAGTACTTTACTTTGCGCTCGGGATCATCGTCGATCTTTCGATCGAGACAGAAACGTTCGAAAAAGTTGAGCCAGTCTCTAGCATTCTCTTGCTTGGTGCCATAGAAGTTGGGAGGGATGCTGGCAAGAGCCACCGTGGTCGCAGCTGGGAACGACATGTTGATGAAGATCGCGCTGGGCCGGAAGTGGGGTGAGGAGCGATGAACAAAAAAGATGGGGGATTTCCGCATCGCTGCATTATGTACTTTTCGGGAGAGTGCCTTCGACTCGTCTTTGTTTCCAAAACAAAGGGCGGAGCGAAAAAGCTGAGTCGTTTCGATTGTGCTTGTGATTGTGATTGTAAGGAGTGCAAAGTGTCAAGAAGCTGATCACGATGCGCAGTCAATGCTCAGCTTTTGTGATCAAAGGAAAAGGTTTCCCACGCTCATCACTTGCGGAAAGCTTGTTTTTCTCACAGTGGGGTGCTCAATCGGCTCTCCCACACAATTGGGGTCCTTTGCTGCAGTAAAGTCACAATCGTGTGCGCACGTCCTTGAGATGCGTTGAGGCTTGGTGGGTCAATCGTGCTCAACAAAAAGGACGTTTGACGACGGTCTACCGGATACCGGCAGCACTCCGACGACTTCATCTCGTGCTGATGGCTCAGTTCCCTTTGTGCTGTCGCATTGCTCAGTTGCAAGCTTCGAAGAGACATCACACTGTCGGCGGAACCACCGAAGACCACTCTCTCAAGCTCATCACACCGAGACTCGACCGTCTGACCAAGAAAATGGTCGCTTTGCCCGTCACTCGATGAAAGCATATAAACACGCACGCGTGCGCAGTAAAAACAGAGTTTGAGGGTATACCCCCTCGAACCTTGTTCATCCTTCCTCTCTCCCTCTCTCTCTCATTCGTCTTCTTCTCTTCGTCTTCGACCTTCCTCTTCGCTGCGCAGGATCTTCTTTCGCCTTACCTCCTTGTCTCCCTCCCTTCGTTTTCGATACACGTGCGGTTCTCTTTCTGTAGACTCTGTTCCTCTACTTGGTAAGTCCGATAGGGGCCGCCAAGCATCTCATGCATCATTACTCGAAGCCGACCTGATGACATCGACAACTGAAAGCCGGTCGGTCACGGGGAAGATCAGCAAAAGGCTCTTAGAGTTTGAGGGGGCTGACACCTTTCTTTCATCTCTGTTCTGCGCATGACGTCCACGCTTCCGACTATCCACGGCTTCGGCGTCACCCTCATTTTTTTCGGGGTGCTCATTGATTGCGCTGCGCCATCGTTTGTCCGGCGGAATAGGTTCTTTCCCTTTGTTTCGAAGCCACATCTCGATAGAGGTGCGGAAAACACAAAGGACTTCAGGTAAGTGTCATCCAGCGTAACGCGAGTGTCAAGGTGCGGATAAGGCGATTCGAGGGTGTAAACATGCGCCGCAAACACATGCACCCCAGAATGTCGCCCTTTGCGCCGATTGTTGTGGCGTCACGTTCCGCAGTCCACACTCGCTCGTTGTGCCCCGATCAGCGTGCGACAGTGCGGGTCAGAGAAGCATATAAGGAGCCGGATTCAGCTGTCGACATCCACGCCCCTTCTTCCGCAACCCACACCAAACCTCTCCACTAGACACAAAACTGACATCAACGTCCACTCTTCTCGAAATCTCTTCCGATCACATCTTCACTGAATAGCTGCTCCTTGTTTCCTAGACAGCTACTCCACCCTTGCTGTGCTGTGCACACGCTCTGTATCATTCTCCTCGCGCCGTCATCCTTTCATCATCGCCACGATGTTCTCCTTCCGCGTCACCACCCTTTTCGTCGCCGTGCTGGTCATGGCGACTCTCGCCAACACCTTTGCTCAAGCACGACCCATCCGCAGTCTTCACCATCCTCGCCGCTTCCTGCTTTCTCGTCGCAACCACACACAGCATGCTGGTCTTGCTCGTCGCCACTTGACCGACTTCAGCTCTGGTATTCCGCAGCACCGAAAACCTCGTGTGCGGGTCGTTCACCGTGCAACTAGTGACGACCAAGGCGACGTCTCGGCACACGACCAATACGAAGCGCAGCTACACGAGCTAGAGGCAGCCTTGGATCACTATCACCAGTACGGCGACTCGAAGAGCCTTCAAAAGTACCTCAACGGCTTCACTGCAATTGGTCAGGATGCTTCTACTGGCAAATCCTCTGATGGCTCCGACGACGGTGACGACGATGCTCAGGCCCCTGCTCAGGACACTCAGTCCGCTCAGACTTCTCCGGCCAAGCAAGACAGCAATGACGATGACCACCAGTCGAAGCAGAACGATGACGATTGCGAGGACAACGAGTCTAGTCAGAACAACAAGGATCAAGACTCGCAGGCCAAGCAGCAGGACGACTCTCAGCAGCAGCAGCCTCAACAGCCCTCGCAGCCTGCCTCGAAGCCCAAGAAGATGAAGAAGGTGCCCAAGAAGAAGCAGCATGACTCTACCGACTACACTTCGCCTTCGAACACTACGCAGTCCCAGTCGCAACCTCAGTCGCAACCTCAACCCCAAGCCGATCAATCCAAGTCGTCTCAGCCCGAGTCCTACCAACAGCCTTCTGCTCCATCTTCCGGTTCCTCTGGCGATTCTGACAACTCGGGCGACTCGATCAACGGCTACACTCCACCTGCCTTCACCACCTCCGCCTCCCCTCCCTCAACCGATTCTCACTACACCGGTCAAGCAACATGGTACAACACCGGTCTCGGAGCTTGCGGAATCGTCAACACCGATGACCACCCCATCGTCGCCGTCTCGAGTGACATTTTCGAGCAGTACAATCCATCCTCGGGCAACCCCAACCACAACGCTCTGTGCGGTAAGAAGGTCGAGATCAGCTGGAAGGGGAAGAAGGTTCACGCTTTTGCTACCGACGAATGCCCAGGCTGCGAGGCGCAGAGTTTGGATTGCAGTCCGAGCGTCTTCAAAGGGCTGGACAACCCGGATACGGGTAGGTTGGATGGTATCACCTGGCGGTTCGTGTGAGGGAAGAAAGCATTGATTGTTTTCTTCGAGAAGAGGAGCCATCCGAGTGATGGCCGAGCTGCTTGTACATTCGCCCCAAGTTCGATGTCTCATTTCTGGTTTCCGATAAAGAGAAGGGCCATGTTGATCATGGTCACCGTTTCGAAACGATATGCTTTCACGAAGTTCCAAAAAATCTCAAACGAAGTTTCTCTCCAACGCCTCGTCTGCCGTGTCTGTCTGTGATGCCTTTGCCGTGTGATCGCGTGGTCTCCCTCAAACGCTTGAGTCTGCTCAACCATCTCACTTGCTCATTTACGATCTCAACACACCACCCCTCGAACACAAGTCACTCGATTCGATAGTCTACAGCTCGCATTTTGCATCCCTCACTTCACCTCCTCACGCCCACACCCACTCCGCTGCCGCCACCGCTCGTCCCCAACAACCGATTCAACGCCTCCCTCTCCCTCCCCCTCTTCAAGTTGTCCTCCGTCACGGCGCCTTTCACCGGCTTGGCTAGCTTGTCCAACAATCCTAGCAACTTTTTCGGCTGCACCGCTGACCATTTCCACTCTGCTACACCTGGCACCTTTCCGCTTTGAATCATTGTTGCGTATTCTCCCACCTTGTCTTCCAGTATCACCGCTAGGAGTTGCGATGAAGGGTTGAAGATGGCTGTATCCACGCTGTCCTGTTCTGCTTGACTCTTCAGCCACTCGATATCGGTGTAGATCGTCCTCAAACCGTTTGTGTTGAGGTGCGGTGGCGAGTCGGGTGCGAAAAACTGACGGTCGATCAAGCTGTTCGACAGATGCGCGTACGCCGCAGCATACACCTTGCCTTTCACTCTCGCAGGCAACAGCACCAGCACCGACTCCATCATGGTCCTCAACCAATCCACCGTATCCTGCAACCACGCCGAATGACCACCACCTCCCTGCACCTGCATCAGATCGTACTCTGCGATGCCCAAAAACTGGTCCAACTTCCTCCCAAACGCATCGTTGATCTTGACCTCGGCGATCTCCATTGTCCTGCCGAAATGCTCGCTCGCCGACAGCTCCAGCTTCCCACCTCGGCCGTGGGTGCCGCGCAGCGTAGCCAGCAAGTGCTCGAGCTCGGTACACGCGAGGTTGAAGTGCTCCGCATTGACCACGATCTGCGCGATCTGCGACAGGTTGATGGCCGCCGTGTTGTCGAGCGACTTGCGGATACCCGTCGATACCTGTTGGATGAGGAGCGTATCCAGCGAGGTTTTGAGGATATCGTCGATCTCGCGGTGCGACGAGAACCCATCCGAGAAGTGATAGTACTGATCCACCAGGTTGCGGATGTCCATGCAGCACAACGGGTACGTCTGGCTGAACGGCAGCGACAACGGGAAAGACGAGCTGCGCAACATCGCTTCGTCGCCCGGCTTGAGCCAGCACACGGACAGCACCTTGTGCAGCTCGTCGTGGTTCGAGACCACCATAGGCTGGTGCTGCGTCTCGCGCATCGCCTGCTGGAAGTCTGCGCTGAACCGATCGCGCAACAGCTGAGCGTAGCGTTCGAACAGCGTCAGAAGCAGAGCGTTGAGCTTCGACACGCTGAACGAGTAGCCTTCGAGCGTCTGGATGAACGTCTGGATCGAGGCCTTGGCGGAAACGTAGACCTTGGTATCTTTACAGTCGCGTAAGGCGAGCGAGACGATGTCAACGACGCGATTGCACATGGTGTCCCAGAGATCGTCGACTTCGCTTTCCTCCCTAAACCCGGCAGGTGTTGTTTGTATGACGTGGTGCTCGACGAGGAAGAATCCGACCATCTCTTCGAGTAGACCCGGAACGGTGCCGCTGGAATCAAACGTCAGACCCTGGTTCAGGAGCAGATTCGCCTGAGCCCTCCGATCCTCGTGATAGCTCTTCTGCAGCTCTTCGCGGGCGTCCAGCGCGTCGTAGATATGTATGCACTGGTACAGCGGCCTGAAGTCGATGCTAACTTTGTCGTTGTCCACCCAGTTGTGCTCCGCCCTTTCGTTGACCACGAGCTCGATCGCCGAGTTCACCTTGGCCAGCCTCAACAGCGGATCCCTCTGCGCCTTGACCCTCCACCGCTTCTGCCTGCTCTCCATCGCGCCCAGCGCCAGCTGCCCCACCGTCCGCGACTTCTCGCGCACCTCGAACAGCCATTCCTTCATCTCCCTCGTCACCGCGGTCTTGACCGTGTTGCGCATCACAGGTATCCCATCCATCAGCGTCTTTGCGAAATCGTGGTGCAGCAGACCGCGCAGGTGGACGCTCTCCAGCTCTTGCATGCTCCTCAGCGCCGAGTAGTACTTTTTGTCGGTGATCAGGCCGTCGACTCGGTTCGCCATGTCGAGGACGCGCAGGCAGCCGTGGATGGCGGAGATGGCTTCGTTGACGTTTGCCGCCGTCCGCTGCGTCTCCAACAGCTGTCGCTTCTTGTTGCCTAGCGAGCTGCCTCCGGCTTGGACATCCTCGTTGAGCTCTCCTATCCGATGCTTCAACGTAACTGTCCCGGAGCGCACTTTGAGAAGCTTATCGACGGCAGCGACAAACTCGGAATGGTTGTCGTCGCACACTGCTTCGATCTCTTGGTCCTTTTCGCGTACGAACTGCTTGAGGTGGCGTAGGAAGGCATCTTGCTGTCGCGCTTCGTCGAGCGATTTGATGATGGGGCCGAGCTGTTCGAGGTTCTCTTGGTCGGCGTCGAGGTCGGAGAAGAGGGTGAGTTGTTGGAGTTGCGCTTCGAGGGAGACTAGGGGTCGTCGGGGCCGTGCTGGCATGGCGGCAATACCAAAGTGACTTAGATCGTGATGAGGGGAATGTGACTGAGAAGCTTGGCGCGCCGCTTCAGATGGTCGCTGTTTGCATGATCGAGTTGTGTGTGCTGGTGAACGGGACCGTGCTAGTTGGCGACGTTCGCAATTTAGTGGTCGGCCGTGAGGCGGAGATTGACTGTGTGCTCGACAGTGATGGGTCGGGAGCGTCGCTGACGATGGTAAGTATTGTGTTGAAGAGGTTGAGAAGGAAAGTGTGGAGAAAGGCTGAGTTGTACCGGCGCTGTTGGGAAAGAGGTGGTCCTTGCGCGCGGGTGCTGAATTTTTGAAGATGTTAGACTTTGGCATCCGGCCAACCTGAGAAAGCAAAAGCATGCCTTCGCCCATCGAGCATACAAGCATGACCCAACCCCAATCGCCGCTTCTCTGCTCGACCGTGGACTCGATGATCGAAGCCAGCAGAGGCATCAGTGGGCGTAAGATCGTGCACCCTCGTGGCAGGAGCATGGCGTAAAGACTCGTCTTGAATTGAGCGTACCAACGCGATATATCAAATTTGTCATTTGGGCGGTAACGACAAGCGAGAGATCGACGGCGTGCATATGCATTCGGTGAGTGGCATTCGTCCCTCCGCGATGGTACTGTGCAAGGCAGTCGGTGATGACGCTGCGACTCATCATCGTGGCTTGGGCAAGGCTTTCAATCAGCGGTCGATCATCCAAGCCCATTCTCTGGATAGACGCAAGGAGAACCCCTTGCCGAGACCGTGGGGAAGTGAAAATGAACGCCGTTGTGTCGAGAGGAGAGAGTCTGTGATTGTGCGGTATGCATGACATGCAAGTCGGCGTAAAAAGGGCGAAACACTCGACGGAAGCCGCTCCCTCAAGCTGCAGATTGTGACAGGTCGAAAACTCAAACGCCACTCGTTGACTCGAGAACAACACTGAGACCAACACTTTTTAGCAGTTTCTTCTCAGTTTCAACTGCGAAATTGGACTTGCACCTGTGACCATTCGGATTGCTTGACAACCATTTCGGACAGTGCTGTACGTCGGTACCGCAACAAAGATTTGGCGATGCAGGAAAAGAGCGGTCAGAGCTTGCATCCGGAAGCACCGAGCGGCGTGTCAAAAAAGCTCTCATCGCGCTCTGTCACTCTTTGATGCGCAACCGCCGACGGCTTCCTTCGGGTCACACCGACCATGGCTTACATTCTGCAATGTCACACTGTCACTGTGACTGTGACTGTGCTTGTGCTGCGCTTCACTCTGTCGTGTGATCCGACTTAGCCAGCCGCTTCTTCTGCACAGAACAATGGCTTCTCTTCTCAGCACATATATATGCGATAACCATAGCTCGAGACATATCACTTTTTCCCTTCCCTCCCTTCCTTTCTAGCCTCCTTACGTCTCCCCTTCCCCTCTTACCAGCCCTTCCACTTCCTCTCGCAGTCTACAGTGGCTTCCGTACCCGAGATCGCTTCCGAGCGCCCATCTTGGATCCGAGAACGCCAGCCTTCGCTTACGCCCGTTCCAACCGCACGTCAAACGCCTTCGCTAAGCTAAGCGCTCTTTCCATCTACCTACATGTCCCACGAGGCTGGTACCCAATCATCTCCAAGATCGTCATACGGTACTGTACACTTGTCCCAAACTGAAAGGATCGACGCTGGGATCTTCGTCGTGCATATACCGCACCCACGCTTGGTCCTCTGCATCACTCAGCATTGATACCACTCTCCAATGACGAAACCGATAAGCCAGCGGTAGCCCAAGTATAAGAACGATTCGCTTGAGCCATGATCCCAGCTCAGCATTACCACCTACCTACCTACTCCATCGTGCACTGGCTTCCAACTTGTCATAGTAGCATATAAAGCATCAAAAGGACGAGTCGAAACATACTCCACCCTTCATCTACATCATGGATCGTTTCAGCACCTCATCTAGGCCATCTTCGGCGAACAGCTCTGACTTTTCCTCTCCCGCTCTACCCGAGCTCAGCTTGGACGCCTCATTACAGCGTCTTCATCAGCAAGAAGACATTTCCGCCGCCTCACTCTCTTCAGCCGCCCTGTCTCGGTCTCGGACTTGGAGCACCCAACAAGGTTCAGCGGAACGCCATCCGTCCATCTCACCGGTCAGATCAACTTCTACCGGCTCGCTGCACGGCACACTCGATCGCAACGAAGCATTTCGATTTCCGCCACTGGGACAAGCTCAAAAAACCACAGCACAAATGGCAACAGGCGTGGTGGGCCATGAGGCACCACAGATTCAAGACCCAACCCTGCCTGCTCGTCCGCGAACAAGCCGAGGCTTGAGCCATCCGAAACCTTTTCTCTCTTCATCACGCGCAACTTCCATAGCTTCACTCGTCGAAGTCGACGTCGAACCCACACATCACCAGACCGACTCGCAGGTCCGCTTTGGCACTCCATTTGCTGGCAACGCTTTCCAAACCGCAATCGATCAGCCAGAGCCTACAGCTACAGGTTTGAGGCACGATTCAGCCTACTCGAGATCCTCGATCTCGGAATCTATGCGAGGCTACTCTGCACCGTCGTCATCGCAAGCATATATGCGCATCGCGTCAGGATCGGAAAGAGTCCAGGCGCAGCATCTTCATGCATCATCTTCACAGCCTGCATCCTCATCATCGCTGCCCTCGTCCTGGACTGTCTTGTTCGTGCCGATGGAGCAATCCGACTCGAGCGATCAAGTTCAAGTATCATCTCAAAGCTCTCTTCTTTTGCCTCTGCTACCTTCTTTCGAGGATCAGGTCGAGCAACTCACATATCAACTCGGTAAGGACATGCATTTCCAGCGACACTCTGATACGAACAGCCAGGTCAACCTGTTTCTGGATCTTAGCTCGATCTCCACCCTCCCATCCAACACTTTGGCCAGACTCATTCCTCAAAGCTGGTCAATCACTTTCAACCGATTCCTTCAGTCCGGCGCAACAAAGGATGACCGACCATTGCCTCACCTCTTCCGAGAGACGGGTCTCCCAATCGCTGCCCTAATACGATATTGCCTTATCCCAGCCTCAACTAGCAATTCCCGATCTCAGATCATAAGCCAAAAAGAAGTCTTGCTTGGAAGCACCCTGTCATCTGCGCAACCGGGAACCGCCGCACTGGATCCTCAAACTTACGACAGCAGTCCGTGGGCAAGAAGAGAGTCCGAAGTGACACTGTCACCATCGCTCTTCAGCAGACCAGCTCCGTCTCTCACAATGACAGCAAGTCGCAGCTATCCTGGCGCTCCTCGCACGCCCATTCGTAAAAGTCCGATGCCATATTCGCCAAGAAGGTCTGCCTTCCCGAGCGACACTAGTCGACATCACATCGACACTCGTTCTCCCGGCGTGAAAGGAACCTCACTCATGTCGCACTCCATCTCGGAAGGATCCAAGCTCCGTTCATTGTCTCTGGCAGCCGTCCATCCTTTATCACCTGCTCGAGGCGTTGAAGGTACCATACCTCAGGATCGACAACGAAACCCGGCACATCGTCATCAGCAGGATTACATGGTTGGTGCAGGGCTGTCAAGAGAGATCGGTAACCCCGACCGATCGCAAGCACAGCTTTCGAGCCTGCCTGGCATTCGTGCAACCCCTCGATCATCGCACGCGTCGAGCCACCAGAGCTATCCCTCGAATAGCACAACGTTTTCAACTCGCTCAACAAGGGACACAAGCATTCACAGTAGCATATATACCCAGACATCCTCGAACCACGAAGGCTCGGACAATGAGGACGAGTCCGATCCCGAATTGGGCAGTCGCTTCTGGACACAACTTTCAAATCTCGGCGAGCAGGTCTTCCGAGAAAGCAAGCAACCGGAGAATACGACTGGGCAAAGTACGCGCACTGACCGACGAAGCGTTTCGATATCATCTACGGCTTCGGATGCGTCTGTCTTTGATTTCAGTCCGCTAGGGATCCTCGTGCCTACGGATGACGCTTCCGAATCTGAAGACAAGGTGGTCGCGAAGAGGGTTTCGTATTCGCACGAAGTTCAGAGCGCAAGTCCGTCCTCTCTTTCGCCTGCGCTGGCTACGCAGACAACGAGTATTCTAGGCAGGAGACGGGCATACAGCTCTATGGTACCACTTACTGGCTGGAGAGCTGGTGACAGCGATCTGAGAGCGCCGGATGGTCAGCATGCTGCGAGCGAGCTACCTCAAGTCTTGCTCTTGGAACCGCGAGAGGGCCTTCACGATCATTCCGATTTGGTCACGCCTACGGTGGCCAGCTTTCAAGGCCGAGCACGAGCGCTGTCTGTTCAGCCTTATGCATCATCGTCATTCGGCCCTGCCGGTCCACAAATGCTACCTGAGCGACTGCAACCTCTCGACCCAAGGCAGAATGTTTGGGATGAGGCAATGCTACAGCTCACTGAGCGACTGATTCGCTCCAACTTGAGGTCAGCGAGAGATCGAAACAGTCCGCCCGAGGCAGTTGCGTCCTTGGATGTATCTCAATCAGCACGCGAGACCAACGCATCTTCAGGTAAGGGAGCGCGATCGAGCTCGTCTCAGCCATCTGGATCGGTAGGCGTCCACAGCTCGCCCTTGCCCGGTCTCTTTTATGAGAGCTGGGTCGAGCGAGTCGATGGAGGCATCGATGGCGAGCTCGGAAGAAGGGGCTCGACATCTAATCTGAAGGAGCCGTTGCAGGCTACCGAAGCTATGGTTGAAGTGACTCCTAGCGCATCAAGGCTCGACCCTGGCTCCTCAGGCACCACTACACACGGCTCAAACTCGTCTTCCGAATCCACCTTGCATGGCTCCGATGGGAGCGAGCCCTTGCTGCAAGACCTGCACGAATCGAACTGGCCTCATCCCCAACCGCGTTCCGAGCCATCCAGGTCTGACACCAGATCATTGCTCTCTGCGTCTACAAGCTTCCTGACCGTCGCCTCACCTTTGATAGGCGACGAGACGTCTCGAGAGTCAGATGGTGCTGAACCCGCGCTCACACCGGTCTGGCTGACACGTTCGCAAACGACCTGGATTCCACCGCCTTCCGAGCCTCCAATCGAAAATGATCGTCTAGCGCAGAACACTGCAATGTTGACGGCTCCAGGAGAATTGCTGACAAATTGGGCAGACCTTGCTCAGCGGTTGCGTTCTCCTGGATCTATGCGGTTGTTGTGCCTCGCTGCCGCGAGCTGGCCTCTTGATGGGCTGGATGCCTCTGCGCCAGGGCGAGACGGTGCCAGAGAAAGGAGCGAGGTGCTATCTTCGGGTCTGGATGTCCGCTTCGACGCCACGCAGAGCTCCATGACTCGATCTCGCTCGTATAGTGCTGTCGAAACCGGTCTCTCTTCCATGCAAGAAGACGCCGAGAGCACGCCAGCCAACGACGCAACGGAAGAGTCAGACCCACAGCCGGGCGAAAGTGCCGACATGATCCAGAGGAGGTCTCTGTCTCGCGCAAAAGCAGCCTTTCTCGACCCCATCCGCATCCCCAGTCTTCACGACCACCTCGATGCAGCCAGCATCGGCCGTGGAAGTATCCCATCGATCTCGCTGCCCCCAAAACAGCTCAGGAGCGGTCGAATGAAACGCTCGCTCAGCAACATCTTTGACCTAGCTTCGCCTGTCAACGCTCGTCCTCGTCAATCGTGATTCGTCTTCCCACTTCTGTACTGAGTGTGCTATCGAGTGTGATGAGCAGAAAGCTTTGTGGGGTCTCCAGTGGAAGTTGTGTGTGTTCGCACAACTTGAAGTGCAACGTGGTTGAGCTCTTCGGAAATCGGGCCCAAGAATTTCCGATGATGTCGTTCGCAACTTTCTTCGAACCCTTTTTGCTCGCATTGACCACGCTTTCCTTCTACACCTCTCAACATCGTCTTACTCTTTTCACCATCTTGCAACATTGCATACGAATCGATAAGATGCCGGTGAGTCTCCCTTACCCGAATCGTAAGGGCACTACCTCTATTGCACACTGACTCACATCTGCTTGTTCTCGCAGAAACTCGCACTTCAACTCAAAGCACAATTCAGCTCGGTCACCTCGCTCCTGCCCGCCGATCCGGATCACACGCTCATGCTGACGCTCAAATGCACGTCTTGCCACGAGCCTCATCCCAAGTCGGTCGGTATCACTCCGTCCGACTCGCACGACACGACCAAAGGATCGCGCGGTAGCGCCAACCTGGTCATGAGCTGTAGCTTCTGCAAGAAGGAGAGCTCGGTCAAGTTCGAAGAGCCGACGGCGAAGGAGCCGCTGTACCGGCCTATCGAAGCGGACGAAGGTGGGGCGAGGTGGCAGACCCTCTGTGTGCTGGATTTCAGAGGCCTCGAACCGACTGGGTTCGATCCGACCAGCGGAACGTGGACGTGCAAGGGGGTGGAGTCGGGGACCAAGTTTGACGAAGTGGCGTTCGACGACGGCGTCGAGTGGATGGACTATGATGAAAAGGTAAGTCGCCGAAGCATGAAGAGAGGGTGGTAGGGGAAGAAAGAATACTGAACAACTTTGCGTCAACGTGCAGGCCGGAGAAGAAGTTAGCATCATGGAACTCGAATCGCGCTGGCAGCGAGTCTGAAGACGCAAAAAGATATCCGTACACCCGGAACATCACTCCGACTGTGTTGATTGTGACGCACTTACTGCCCGCCCAAGCCGAGCTGGAGAGTGTGTGATCTACGGCAATCTCGACCATTGTCTACGGCCAACAGAAAAGGGCGGGTGATGCCACCACGAAGGTACTCGGGTGTGGGCGTACAGATGGTGGGCGGTTGCATCAGATGCAAGTTACCGACGGGGCAACACCAGTGGCGGGCAGCGAAGTGGGACACTTTGCTCTCGAGGATCCACCGCACACTTACGCATGCAGGGTGGCGTAGAGAGACAGATGAAGGGTGGAGCTGTCTCATCGCCGAGGAGGCAGCAGCGATGAAGGGGGGGGCTGTACCGTCCCAGCTAATATACACGATAAGGCTGTTCATATCGTATCGCCAATCATCGTTGAACGTGATCACGAGCAGGAAGCTCACACTTCGACCGCGAAACTATCTCAGACAAACAAGCATGAAGATCCAATCAGGCTATGTGGGCTGAGGAGGTGTCCCACAGCAAAACCGCGGTCCACCCATCTTTCTGCTCGCCGACACCGACTTTCACCCACCGTGACGTTTTGCGACTTCATCTCCCCATCTCGTTGCCCTGGAAAGGGGGGCAAGGCGGGAGAGGTCTCATTGTCGTAGTTTACCACCCCCGAAACCGCTCCAGGGAATGTTGTCAGCCGAAGCTCTCTCGGTTGTGCTGAGGAAACGGACGCCCGAAGAAGTGTCGCACATGAAGTCTCTTGCGAATGATCGATCCTCATCAATCCTCCCCTTTCCGTCTTTCGCACCTCTTCTTCCCTCTACACACCATCTTTGATTCACTCCCTCCTTTCTTCTTCAAACTTGATCACGTTCTTTACACCTTTCGTTTCCAACTTTGTTCACATCCAACCACACCAAGCTGCAAAGGCAGCGACGTCTTTTTCTCTCTCGCCAGCCATGAAGCTCCTCCCCTTCCTCCTCTTCCCCCTCCTCTTCGTCACCCTCACCTCCGCCAAATCTCCTCACAAGCAGCATCAACACCACCCGCGCTCCCTCCCGTCACCGCGCACGCAAACCGCCCACCTGCTCCACTGTCTCGGCCACGACGCTCCGCACAAGGCCGACCGAGCCGCCGTCGAGGCGCTCCTCACCTCCGACCCCAACGTTGCCGATGATAGCGTGTGGTCTCGGCTGACGCCCAAGCAGTGGGGGTTCAACGGACACGATCACGGCGATGACAGTTGGACGTCCTCCAAGGACGAGAAGAGCAGGGAGAAGGTGGGGGAGCAGAAGAAGAAGCTCGTCGATTGCGCTCGTAAGGTGCTGATTCAGGGTATGCAACATCCTGCTGCTCCTGCTGCGGTCGAGCATCAAGGTAAGTTTCCCCAACCCGACCCGACCCGAGAGGAGGCGAGAGAAGTAATAAGAGAATCAATCTTCGCTGATGGAATTGCAACCTTTGTCGACGACAGGAGAACAACCCCGCATCCTACCAGATACGTCCGGCGGCTCGGGATTCAAGCAGGTTCGTCAATCGCCGCTACAACAGCAGCTCGAAGAAGGAGGAGCAGGAGGAGGAGGAAGCGTGCCACTGCGAGGTGGCGGCGAAGGGGTGTTTGCGCAAAACGACGCGCAGGGTATTGCTGCTGGTCCCGCAGCTGCTGGTAGCGATCCTGCCGCTGGTGACGGTGGTTCAAAGGTCGATCCTGCGGCTGCTGGTGCTGCTGGTGCTGCGGGTGCCGGTACGGGCGTGGGTGCTGGGAAGCCGGTCGATCCCGCGGCTGCTGCTGCGGCTGGGGCGAAGGCCGATCCTGCCGCTGCTGTCGCCGGTGGCGCTCCTACTGTTCCTGATCCAAATGCAGCCGCTGGGGCCAAGACGGATCCTGCTACTGGAGCCAAGCTTGATCCCGCTGCTGCTGCTGCTGTCGGTGCTGGAAACTCGACCGACCCTGCTGCTGCCGTTGCTGGTGCTAAGATCGACCCTGCTGCCGCTGGCGCTCCTACTGTGCCTGTTCCCGGTTCAGGTGCCGCCGCTGGGGTCAAGACGGATCCTGTCACCGGAGCAAAGGTTGATCCTGCCACTGGGGCAAAGATTGATCCCGCTGCTGGAGCCAAGACTGATCCCGCTACCGGAGCAAAGGCTGATCCTGTCACTGGAGCCAAGGTTGATCCCGCTACCGGAGCCAAGGTTGATCCCGCTGCTGCTGGCGCCGGTGGTGCCCCCACCGTTCCTGCTCCAGGTCCCGCCGTTGCTGGTGATGCTGCTGTTCCGGTCGATCCCAACGGTGCTCCAGCTCCTGCCCCAGTTGATCCTGCTGCCCCCGTCGACCCAGCCGATCCCAACAGCCCCAAGCCCGGCCAGCCTCTTCCTGATGGCTCTACCGCGGCACCCGTCCCTGGTGCCGGTCAAGGAGCCGGCACATCCACCTCGCTCACTGACAACCAGGAGCCCAACCCCGACGGCACCACTGTTCCCGGCCAAAAGCTCGCGCCCGGCCTCGGACCAGAAAACCCCTCCGTCGCGCCTGCTCTCGAGAACGACCCTCTCGCGCTCAACAAGCCCGAACCCCTCCCTGGCACTGAAATAGACGCCGAGGGTAACCCAGTCGCTGTCGATCCTGCTAACCCCAACGCTGCCAACGTCACCCTCATGTCCATCGACGGCGTCGCTGGCAACGCAACCAACGGCACCACCCCTTCCTCGCTCAACGCCGTTTCCAAGCTCTCGCTCACCTCGGACACCTCTACGCCTCTCCACCCTCCTTCGAACTGCACCAACCCGGTCGTACGCAAGGAATACTCGACGCTCACACGCGAGGAGAAGACCGCCTTCGCCAAGGCTCTCAAATGCGTGCGATCCAAACCATCTCGCTTCCGCGCCGACTCTCCGCGCTGGAACGCTGCCGACGACTGGACGCTGCTGCACATCCGTATGGTTCGGTACGTGCACTTCACCGCGTATTTCACCGTCTTTCACCGCGGCTTTCTCGCCATTGTGCAGCGCGATCTGAACGAGTGCGGTTTCGACGGGGGGTTGCCCTGGGTGGACTGGACCAAGACGTCCGACGATCCGAGCACGAATGCGATCTTCGACGCCGATCCGGAGTACGGGTTGGGCAGCAACGGTCAGGGTAGCAACAGCAGCTGTCCGTGGCAGACCGGGTTTGCGGTTACGGACGGCGCTCTGGCCGACCACTTTTTCAACGCTCCGTTCCGCCACCGTCTCTGTCGAAACTTCAACAACCTTCAGGTCAACGTTTCCTCCCCGCACTTTGGCAGCAACTGCACGACGTTTATCAACTCCAACTTTGTCGCTGGTTTGGGCGCAACGCACGACGACGGCAAGTTCTTCGATTTCTCGTCCGCCCTCGAAATCTCGACGCACCTCTCGATGCACACCTGCGTCGGCGGCGGCCTAGCCTGGCTCAGCACCAGCCCCAACGACGTCGTCTTCCACCTCCACCACGGCTGCGTCGACAACATCTTCACGGCCTGGCAGAAGAAGAGCGAGCGCAACGCAAACGCCTTCCACGGCCCCACCGAGCAGCAGAAGGGAGGCAAGCATCCACCGTGGAACGCGACAAAGGTGGACATGGTCAACTTTGAACCGCTCGCACCGAGCGTGATGGCAGGAGACCTGCTGGACAGCGAGAGTGGAAAGTGGGGTGGGAGGATGTGCTATAGGTACGATTACACTGTGCAGATGTAGAGAGGGGAGAAGGGGGGGACCGTTGATGGCTGGCCACCGGGGAGGTTATTCCTTTGCGTTTGATAAACCTTTGCATTCTTTCTTTTGTCTCTTTTCGTTTCGTTTAAGACTCTTTATTTCACATCGTCTTACATCTCTGCCTCTAAGTCACTACCGTCGTTGAAGGCATTGCGAACAATGGTAGTGAGCCGTTCCAAAAAATGTCGCCAAAGATATCATACGATGGTGATTTCGGTGTCCAAACAATTTTTCAAGATGTTAGAGTTGGACGGAACACGCGGTCGAACCTCGGTGATATTATTGACGCATGAATCAAGGCGCTTCCGTTCCACAAAGTGAACAACCGATCGTGGAAGATGACGGTTTTCGCTCCTCGGTCAACTCATGACAGCAACGTGCACCCCCTATTCGTTCGGATCGCGATGTTTGGGTATGCTGTTATTTGTCCGAGAATCGAGTTGGCTCACAACGTGGTTCGCGTCCAACAGGACTCCGTGCGGATCGAATTCTTGCAAAGCCTGGCGACGTTGACATCGAAGAATCTTGGCTCTTGGCTGTTGTGGACGTTCGCGATCTCGGGGTCAACTGCTTTCCCCTTGGAAGGTGTTGTCATTGCGGCGTCTCGACCCCATGCTCCTGGAGACAGAAAAGGCATGATGTCAAAAGCTACGGAGAAGAAGCGAGCCGTTGTTCTGGGAATCGCAAGACACCGAGATCGAAACTGAACAGCCATGAGAGATGGCGTGGGTATCTGTGATCATTACAGCTGCTCTCTGTTTTTAGCCGACGCTGCTGGTACACGCGCGCTCGTCATGCGATTCCGAAAACAAGCTTGACGAGACACACACAAAGTGAGCGTTCGAGCTTCTCTATAATCGTCCGTCTTGTTTCGTCGCTCGTAGGGACGCTGCAAATGTGGCATTTTGAACTGCGCAAAGTATCGATGGCAGCCTTGGAGTCCAACTCAGGAGTCCATGAGTCACGGTGCCAACGTTCGCAAGATGCTTTGTTCCCCTCCGACAGCTTCCGACGTTTTAAGGTTGTCAGCAAGCATTCCGCTTCGCACCCAAACACTGTCGGACTTTTTACCGTTCAGCCAAGCGAGAAGCCGTCAGCACGCTGCGAAGCCAAAGCAGGCTCGGCTGGACTCGGGTCGGCAACAACAACAGTGTGCGGGAAGACGGGCTTTGGAGAGTGTGAGGCGGGATAAAAGTTTTAATTTTTAAAGAAATTGCTGCAGGACCTTACCTTTCACAAGCGACCTTTTACGAAACTCCGACCGAGAGCTTTGCTTGACATGTGTGCTGTCTGCCGTAAGCTTTGTTCGTCGTTTCGTGCTCTTCATCAAACAAGCTTGTTCTTCGGGAGGGTCGAACCGTAACAAACAGACCTGAACATGAACACTCCTTTGATCTGGAAGCTCAGACAACCTGACAAAGGTAAGAAGGTGGAAGGAGTTGAAAGAGAAAGCGTCGTGGAAGTCCGGCACTTCAGGGTCCTTCCGGGAAAAAGGGTTCGTGCACGCAGATTTCATTTCTTAGCATAAAAAATTCTTACGGCGAGAGACACAGACGCCTTATCTTTGAGCAATCTCGCAATCCGCACCAGCGCAACGGCCTTGAGTGATCTTCCGAGCAGGATGCAGGATGATGGTTCATATCAACCCTGTGTAGATTGCGAGCTAGAGATCAATGCTAAACTCAATTCTCTTGCTTCATTGCCCTGGTCAAGGTTAGGGAGGGTCAAAGCAAGGCCAGAGAAGGCGTGCGTTGACAGGCACGACCGAAAACGTGCGCTCTCTCACACGCTCTCACTCGAGATCGCTTCGGCCCATCCGGCATATTTTCTTCTTGGTAAAATTTTCACACGGTCCGACTTTCGCTTGTGATAGAGCTTTTTTTTCCTCTAAAATTCCAAACGGCGCTCGACCCGTGCTTGGTGCTCGGTGCTTCCAGAGACAAATTTTAGGAACAATTTCTTTGACATGCCGAACGAAACGAACCCTTTTTTCCCTGCAGCGCAGCGCTGCTCTCATCTGTACTGCAGCGGCTAGATGCACGCCGACCTCGCCTCTGTTTTTCTTTTGCGTGGCCCCAGAGCGGTCATTGCGCGACAAGCATGCAGGCTATGCAGGGCTGCGTTTCAACACAGGCTCACCTGGCTTGCCAAAAGGACAGCGCAAGAGTCAAACTTCGATACTGTAACAATGATGAGGTCGACTCTGTCCCTGGGATCGCCGAAAAGCGGCCAATCAAGGATCGAAAAGATGGACAATGGAGATGGGATCCGATATGAAATGATACGGAACAAAGCATCACGTCAAAATGGCGAGCAGAGTGAAAGGCAGAGCAACACTGGAACACTCTCTGCTCACCGCCAAGGCGCGCCTTTGTGAAATTTATTCTGCTTGTGAAAATTGACAGTTCGCTGCGTCTGCTGCTGCTGCGTCTGCTGCAGCTGAGAGTTTGCTGCTGATTCGGTGTGGCGACGCCCTTCCCTTTGGCTCAATGGCGCATTCCTCTGCGCATTGCTTATCCCGACGTCCCGGACCCTTCCTATTGCTTTCGCAAGCTTTGCTTTCTGTTGGCTGACTCTGACTCTGACTCGCTCTCATTCCCGACTTTGCACGAACTGCCTTACGAAGAGCTGTTTTGAGTCGCCACCTTCTCATTTGCTCTCTGCTCACATTGTTTCACATTCACCACATGGCCTACTTCGGGAAGCGCAGTCACTTAGCAGCCGACGACGTTTCATCTCTCGCCATCTCTAGTTCAGAGCTCGTAAGCCCATTCGACAGGCTACTGCTGTAACCGGTTACCAGCAGATCCAACGTGATAGACACAGACCCCTACTCTGCCGAAACCTTACCTTGGGCTCGCAACGTCATCAGCTGGGTCCTCTCGACTTTAGTGGATTAGCTTTGCAGCTCTCGTCTAGCCTCGACTTAGCCTAATCTTGCTCCTCAGCCCTTTGCTCCTCACAACACTCCGCCCTCCTCCGACTGGTCACCACCATTTCATTCCACGTCAAAACAGACCCTTTTGCCGCCACTCTGACGACGAGGCTCCAACTTCGTTTAGAGTTGCAATCCCGCTGGAACCCTGCGCTTCCATTGACTCAGCCTCTTTCTCTTCGGGCTATTGCTTGTTCATGCAAAGCTTTCCAGCCTTTACGCCTATCTAAGCTCACACTGCATACGGGTGAACCGACGCCAGCAAATCGCTCTCTTCGGATCACTCCGGCATACACTTTGGTATAGTCACCGGTTTTGCCTCTCCATCTGACTCAACCTCTCTACTCTCTACCATCACCTCACTCATCCGTCCCTCAATGTCGTCGGCCTGTTCCGTTCATCATCAACCTTGATCCTGCAACAGCATCCGACAGCTCATCCATTTGCCGACACTGTCAGAGTTGAGCATCGGTCCCACCATTGCAACCTTATCTATCAACCTCGCGGCTCCTCCGACACGACCTCGACCGGAGCCTCACTTGCGTAGAAGCGCAGCATATCGACAAGACGGTAGATAGTGGGCGCGGAGGTCAGTCGAAAAGGCGCTCTCGCTTTCATTCCTGATCGCGCGATAAGGTCATAATCTCCAACATGGCTGCCTCAGCGACCATTCGACCGCATTCATCCACCAGTTCAGGCGCCTCGACACCCTGGCTGTCTCCCGAAGTCTCCTCCACCACTTGGCGCTCCTCATATATCAGTTCAGCTGACCTCAGTCGACGCTCGAGTCCCGCGTCATCCAAGTTTGACGCCACCACCATCATGGCTTCCGAGCCTTCCTCCTCCTCCTCCAACCCTCGCGACCCTCATTCGCAGGAATGGTGGGAGCACGTCTTGCCTCCAGGTCAACTCGCAGAGCGATTGCGCAAAGCTCAACGCTCCACCAGCAGCTCTCGTCGGCGCAACAACCCTGCTCTCGCCAATGCCACCCCGTCAGAGCGCAGCGCTTGGAAGAGATTATCTGGCTTACCTACAGAGAAACAACAGCATGATCGATCCGAGTCTTCCACCGCCACCTCCAGCCGCAGATCTTCTTTTCACGGCAGCTCAGCCGCAGCTACGTTGCCTCGCTCCGCGCTAAAGTCCAGCCATCGCTCGCAGGATGTCGCTTCGATTCATTTTGGCAATGCTAGCCAGTCAGAGTCCAGCGCCGAAGTGTCCAGCGACGAATGTGGCGGCACTTCGACGGGTCAGCACACTCCAAGTCGACATGCACGTTTTGCTTTCCCAACAACGTCGTCGTCCATCGGAGAGCGTGACCAACCCGCCTCTCTACGACGACCAGGTGTCAAGACCGCCGCCAACAGTCCCGAGATGGTCTCGTCGTCATCGTGGTCAGCAGATGCATTCGACTCGAGTCGCAGTGTCCATCGCAACTCTAGCGGTCGAAGGATGCGCGTTATGAGCGAAGACGGCATTGCTTCGTCCGTCTTTGCTTCTGCCCACCACTCTTCTTCAGCGTCGACATGTCGCCTTCCAGGATCGCAGTCGGCGGTGCATCTCAGTCAGCTTGCTTCAAGCAGCAGCAATAGCAGCAACAGCAGCAACACCAACACGTGGACAAGCACCGCTGCCGATCGTACCAGGGCCAAGTTCATGCCTCATTCGCTACCCGATACCCCGGAACTCAGCTCGGACGACGGCGCAGATGTGACCACCTTCAGCACAACCACCACGCAGAGAGTGCGCAAGACCAGCACGACCAAGACCACTGTGAGGTCGACTTCTTCATCTAAGGCCGCATCACCACCGACGATCCTTCGCTCGCACTTTGACCGACCGGACCAGCCTCCTTCCAGCATCGCATCTGAAGATGTAGACGGCTACACCAGCCCTACCGGCCGACGCGACCGACACGTCAGTTTCGACCAAGCCACCGAGATCCCCCGACGTGCCAGTGTCCACGACTACACCGAACCCTTGACATCCAGCCAATCCGCTTTCAGCTTTGGCAGCCTGCCGAGTCGAGACTACAGCAGCCCGTTTGACTCGCTCCCTCCCCGCTCCAACAGCACCCGACGCCCACGCCAAGGAGTCCGCGCCACCGATCGCCGCACCACCAGCTTCTCCCTGCCCGGCAGCCGTCGTGGATCCATCCGTGAAGACTCGCCCTTCTTCCAACCCTACACCCCCTCGACACCATCACCAGACTCTGGTGCGCACCACCGACGATCCGGCTCCATCCCCGACGTGGTCCTCCTCGAAAGCCTCAACGTCGCCCACAAGCAGCTTGCGTCCGCCGGCAACCTCGCGCTCACCCTCACCCGGCAGCTCTCAGCTCCGCTGCGCCCCGTCTTCCACATGACGCTCTTCTTGAGCATTTCGAGCATCACCGTGCTGTCTCTGGCGTGCTTCCTGTGCGCCAGCTACATGCTCACCGCGTGGGACGATGTGAGCAAGCGGACGTTGAAGGTGACGCGGGTAGCGGGGAGGACGAAGCATCGGTTCGAGAGGACGCTCGATTGGGGGTTGCGCATGCTGGGCCCGGAAGCTGCTGAGAAGCCGGTACGCAGCGGTGCATCGACGCCAACGAGCGGCGAGGAGAAACGCGCTGCTAGTGCAACTTCGGCGGGACACGTGCTCCTCTGGCCGGCAAGGGTGGCGTTTTCGGGCGCTTCGAAGGTCGCTTCGACTATCACTCCTCCGGCGGTCAGCAAGATGTTCTCGAGTAATCAGACCCGGTCGACGTCGACGCTGCCTCCCCGACCGCCGCTGTCGACGCTGCTGCCGTCGATCCTGTTTACGCTGTTGCTGGCGCTCGGGGCGGGGTTGACGAGTTTTTGGGCGAGCCGTAGCGGCAAGGCGCCGGCGCCGGCGCCGGCAGCAGGAACCCCAAGTGCGAGGGGGGCGTACAGTGCGCCTTCGACGGCAGGGTACGAGTTTGCGAACGTAGCAGCGGAGGCGGCGCCGAGCGCGTCCCCGTACGTCGGCGGGAGGAGGCCTGCGTCGAGTGCAAGTGGAGGAGGGTGGGACAAGGAGTCGAGGCGCAGCTTTGGTGCGACGAGCTCGGGTTTTGGTCGTTAGAGTCCCCCTTCCCCCTCTCACACATGATATACACGCATCGTCGACGCATTTTATCTCAGCATGACTTGCAACGCACATCTCTTTCTCTCTCTCTGTGACTTTGGGCGTTGTGCCGATTGTGTGTGACTTTTGATTCGTGAAAGAGCAAACAACTTGAACTCGGAAGAGAGAGGTCTTCCTCCGCTGTACGAAGACTCACTCTTGTCTCTCTGTCCCGCATGCGTCTTGAGAGCGCTGGGACAGAAACTTACTAGGAGGCCGTTCCAATGGTGAATGATGTTCGTGTCTTGATCGACTCTTCGCTGTCTATCGACACCCATCTCTGTCGGTTTCCAAATTGCAGCTCTTGCGCTGGGATGCAGAATTTAAATCCTACTCTTGCCCTTACACAACACCCTCACCACCATCCTGCTCACGCCGCGCTTGTCCCGTCCAGGCTCTTCCCGTGCCACGCACCCCTTCACCTTACACTTGCTCACCACTTGCGTCCGTTCTCAAACCTCACTCTCACACACTTCTCGCTTCGCCTCTCAAAACACGAACGCTGACAACCTTGACACTGCTTTCGTTCGTCATGCCACCCAAAGAAAAACTGCATTCTGCTTTCTACACCATCTCCGCTCCGCGCGCGCGTCGCGCTCATCGCCTCCTCTGACGCAACGGCTTGATCTGCCTGCCTCCTCCCGCATTCGCACCCGCCGCTCCGCCCTGCCCGCCCGCCGGGCTCGCAGCCGAACCCATACTGAACAGGCCCGGTTGAGCCTGCTGTGGGAGCTGAGGCATACCCCCCGCTCCCCCACCTGCAGAAGGGGTGCCGAAGGTGAACCCTCCTCCTCCACCTGCCGGAGCTTGCGGTGCCGGTGAAGAGGCACCACCACCGAACGCTCCGCCTCCGAACGAAGTTGGAGTTGATCCGAACCCAGTCGGCGTCGACGGAGCCGCCACTGAAGGCGCGCCGAACGTAAACCCTCCTGCGCCCGCACCACCCTGCCCCGCCGGCGTGCCAAACTGGAACGCCGTCGATCCACCACCTCCACTCGGCGCACCGAACTGGAACCCACCACCCCCAGTCGGAGTCCCCGGCACACCCGGCGCAGCAGCAGGCGCCAAGAACGGCGACGCCGGCGTAGACCCCACCCCCGGCGTAGTGCTCCCCGTCGCGCTAGCGCCAAAGGTGAACCCTGAACTCGGCGCAGAAGTAGCCGGAGCGGGCGAACCAAATCTAAACCCTCCCCCTCCTCCTCCTGCAGCGTTGTTGCTCGGAGCACCAAACGTAAACGTAGACGGCGAAGCCGGCGCCCCAGATGCCGCAGTCGCACCGCTCGAGGGAGCACCAAACGTAAACGCCATCCCGCTCGCAGGCTTCGCCGGCGTAGACGGCGTGGCGGAACCAAACGTGAAGCTCGGCGCAGACGCAGCAGGCGCGGCGTCCTTGGCGGGCGAATCGTCCATCATCTCACCCCCATTACCGGCTGCAGGAGCGGCAGGTTTCGAAGCGCTGCCGAACCCTCCAAACCCTCCTCCTCCTGCGGTCGCCCCAAACCCGCCATTGCTAGCCCCGGAAGGCGCTCCGAACGAGAAGCCACCGCTCGTCGCCGGCTTGCTGCCGTCTCCAGCCGCGGCCGCAGGAGCACCAAACACAAACGTGCCGTTGGGCGTGGTCGCACCGGAAGCAGGCGTAGACGTCGTCGGCGAAGACGCTGCAGCCGCTGCATCCGACGAGGCACTCTTGGGCGGCAGCGCGCCGAACGAAAAGCTCGGTGCAGCAGGCTTGGCTTCGGGAGCTGGACTGCTGCCGGTGCTGTTGCTGGTGCTGGAGGCGCCAAAGGTGAAGCCGCTCGATGTTGCAGGCTTGGCCGCGTCGGTCGTGGCCGGTTTGGGCGCGCCAAAGCTGAACCCGCCGGCAGAAGGCTGCGACTCAGCTGGCTTAGAAGCGCCAAAACCGGTGCTGCTCGGAGCAGACTGGCCAAAAGTGAACCCACCACCCGACGCCGGTGCAGCGGGCTTGGCAGCATCCTCCCCCTTGCTACCGAAGAAGTTCGGCACACCGCTCGACTTCGCTTCGTCCTTCTTCTCCTCCGCAGCAGCAGCAGCAGCCGCTGGAGCGCCAAAGCTGAAACCAGACGAAGCTGGCGTGGACGCCTGCGCTGGTGCTGCAGAAGCAGCAGGAGCGCCAAAGGAGAAGCTGGGCATGCTCTTCTTTGCACTCGGCTCGTCGTCGTCGTCAGCTCCGCGCTTGGATCCCGTAGAAACGCTCGAGGTAGATGGTGCGCCAAAGCTGAACCCACTCGAGCCCGAAGAAGCGGTGGACGAGCCAAAGAACGAAGGCTGGCTAGCAGCAGCAGCCGGAGCCTCCTGCTTCTTCTCTCCAGACTCTGCTGGTTTGGGCGCGCCAAACGATCCGAAGGGGTTGCTTGCAGGTGCAGGCGTGCTTTCGCTGGAAGGTTCGCCAGCTGGCTTGGTACCAAAACTGAAAGGTGCGGGCTTGCTCGTGGCTGCATCGCTTCCGGTTTTGCTTGCGGCTGCTGCAGGAGCACCGAACGAGAACCCTCCGGTGGCAGCAGGAGCGGCAGGAGCAGGCGCATCAGCCGATTTGGTCTCGAACTTCTTCATGGTGCTTCCGAAGAAGTTGGGCACGGGACCGTCCTTCTTGCCCTCATTCAGCGAGCTGGAAGCGGGCTCGGCAGGCTTGCTGAAGAAGTCGGACGAAGGAGGAGCGGTCGACTTCTTTGCAGGAGCGTCGCCGTCCTTTGAAGTGGTGCTGCTGCTGCCAAAGCTGAATTTGGGCATCGTGTTTGGCGCATCTTTCGAAGGCGCAGAGAAGGAGAACGACGGAGCTGCTGCTGCCGGCTTGGGTGCTTCCTTCTTCTCGGTTTCTGCGGCTGGCGCGGAGGAGTCAAAACCTCCAAGGCGACCAAGCAACGAACCACCAGCACTGGAAGCCGCAGGAGCTGCAGCCTTGGAGACCGCTCCCAAGGAAGCATCGGACTTGCTAGCGGTGGCAGTAGCACTGCTGGCCGCGGGCGCTGCGGTAGCTGCACCGCCAAACGAAAAGCCAGAAGGGAACATGTTGGTGGGCAACTTGATCTTTGCAAGCTCGCTTGCGTCTGGCAAGTCTTCTTCCTCGTCATCCTCGTCCCAAGCACTGAACTTGCCCGAGCTCTGGTGTGTACGGGAAGTCTTCGCAGCTCCCTGGCGAAGTGAGCTCCTCTCTCTAGGTGCAGAAGGGTCTGAGGTGGACGCCTTGACTGCAAAGTTGTCCTTCTTGACAGCGCTCGCTGGCGTCTTGCTGGCAGCCGAGAGAGGAATGCGGTGCGAAGCAGGCTTGGACGCCTCGACAGCAGACTTCGCTGGGGTAGCCTGAGGTTGAGTAGAGGCTCGGAGCGGCGTGGCTTTCAGGGCGGACTTGAGCTGGGTGGTACGAGGAGCGGCTTTGTTGGTCTGTTTGACAGGTGTCTGTGCAACCTCTTCGGTGGTTGGAGCCTGGTGTTGCAAGCGTCTCGATCTTCGGACCGGTTCTGGCTGCAGCGGTGCTGGTTCTTCTTCTTCCTCCTCTTCGTCCTCTTCTTGCTCTTCCTCGGCCTCGGATGCTTCCGAGCCTTGCGTTGAAGCGTCGTCCGTTTCCATCTTGTCTGCTCGTTGAACATTCTTCAGCTTGGCCCTCATACCCTGTTGTCCATCGGTGGTTTGCACCGTCTTGGCTTTACGCAGGTACCTGGTGTAAGGCGCAACGCCAATGGCAGGCTTGCCTTCTTGCGGCTTTGAGCCCCTGGTTGCAGGAAGGTCTGAGATGGGAGCAGGGACGTGGATCTGCGCAGAGGGGCCCCTAGCAGGCCCGACGCCTTTCGAGGCTGCAGTAGGCTTTCGCAATGTCTCGAGAACATTCAGCAGACGTTCGGCCTCGTTCTTGGGCGAAGGAAGCTTTGGTTCGCGTGCCTTGAGCTCTTCGTGACTGATAAAGCCGAGCTCGGGATGCCAGACCATACGACGTTTTGAGGGCGTACCACCAGCAGTGAGCCTTTCCGAGTCGCCGTCGACGCTCATGTCAATGTCACGCTTGCCGAGACGACTGGGAGTGATGGATTCCGTCTCGTCCATGACACTGCCACCTGCAACAGAAGAGGTGATCATAGGCTCTTCAACAGGAAGGCCGAGATTGCGTCGCACATTGGGACTGATGCCGGGAAGTGTACGCGATGCCAGATACTCGCGCATCATTTCGTCGCCGACCGATGGTGCAGAGGGAGCAGCAAGGTTGATGCCGTTCCAGTTGCGTCGCTGAGGGGTGCCTTCACGTTGTCGTGCAGGAGAGTAGCCGGCTGAAGGTGCTGGAGAGGCACCTCGAAGACTGACACTACCAGCACGCGACGAGCGCCCTGGTGTACCAGTGTCGGTAAAGAGACCAGAGTTGAAGGGAGCACGCGAACGTCTGCTGGTAAGGGTGCGAGAGGGGAGCTGGAAAGGCGAGCTGGAAGGCGGTAGGCCGAAAGCGCTGTCGGTGTAGCGGATCTCGTTGCCGTAACCAAAGGCGCTGAACGAGTGAGAGTGACTCAATGAGGTGGAGCCAGACTCTGACATGGCATCGTCTGGTCGAAGCGAGGAGCCTCTGTAGCCGAGTACTTGAGAGCGAGGGCTGCGCAACGCATGCTGGCCCCTGAGATGGTGTGAGTGGTTTCGAGAAGGCGAGGCTCGATTTGCGTCGCTCAGCACCTCGAGCGAGTCAGTCTGGCCGACGGAGCGAGCACCGACATCCAGAGTGCGCTTGGAAGAGCGATTGCTCCATGTTGCTCCCTTGTTGTCGCTTGATTGGCTTGTCGAAGGCAATGCAGAAGTTCCAGCCAATGGACTGGTTTGAGCAAAAGGGGACTGATTGCGCGTGACACGAGCCGGTGCTGGACCAGGAGCGAGACGCGACATGGACAAGGACGATGAAAGGGTGGAAGGGGGTGGATGCAGTTGATTTTCTTCGTCATCATGAAGATTCGAGCGAGATCGAAGTCCAGCAGCAAGACGCTCTCCCACGGCTCTAGCGGCGAGCGTCGGCGCATCCCTCTCGTAGTTCGAATCGTCAGCGGCTTTGCCGAGAGAGGCCCGAGCAGCTGCACGTTTACGAGCGATAGATGAGAGCGAATTGGTGCTAGAAGACGTGGGAATGCCAAGCTCTGGCTCGACGGAGGCGCCGACACCGGTAAGCCATGATAGTGGCTTTGTCACCATCTTTCGGACGCTGCCGAGAAGAGCGATGGGTGAGGCGGCTACACGCAGTGGTGAGAAGGCGGAGCGCGAGGGCAAGTTGGAAGGCGGTGCGAGTGTTTTGGCAGATGGTGTGGATGGTTGACGTACAGGTGAATCGGTGTCGGTGTGAAGAGAAGTGCTAGACCCTGAGGCAGTCAACCCCGAGGATGGTCTGTTGTATGGTTTGAGCGAAGAAGTGCGATTCTGACGAGCCAACACTCGCGCGCGTGCTGGACCTGCCAGAGGCTTGGCAGGCGAGTCAGGATACTGCGACGGGAAGTCCATGGCGGGCGAGAGTCGACGACAGGAACGTCTCTGTCTTTCCTTCCCAACAATGGCGCTGCTTTTGATGCTGCAGTGACTGTGCGACGAAATGCGCACACCAAATGAAGTCGGTTGTTGCGAGCGCGACTTTTGCACTTTGGTCGTTGCAGCTGTGCGTTGGTGATCACCGACAACAATTCAGCAAAGAAAGCGATCGGCTTGCACCCCGACTTGCAGGCCGGTTGACGACCTAAGGATGTGACTGTGTGATAGAAAGTGGTGATAGGGTTGGATGATGACGAAGGGACGAATGCAAAGAAACGCCTCTTCGTGTGACCAAAAACAAAGCACACACAAGAAGAATTCACTCCAAAAATTCAAGCGCACTTTCGCTTTGTGGAATCAGCAGAAAAATTTCAGTTGCCGATCCTGTCTTCTTGGACTCGAGAGCTTGAAAATTTCATGAGACAAAACCGCGCGTTTGTGTGTGTTTTTTCTCTTGACGGTCCATCCGAGTTTCAGCGAGGGGATGACGACAACTCGGGACACGCGGCAGCGCGCAGGCTCGCGCTTGTATATCTGTTTCGCAGATCTGCCGATCAGTGATGCTGCTATCCCGATACGCACTGGGCTTTGTGCGCGGGCCTTCCCTTCGCTTCAGCTCGGCTCGACTTTGCTGCAAATACTCCACACCCTCGAGAAGTGAAAGACAGAACCCTCTTCCCTTGACGTACCCGCAACCTAACCTTTTGTTCTGAAGCTTGACTGTACTCCTTCTCCGTTTTCTGTCCTGCTCCTTCTTCCGTGAACACATCTTGACCTTTCATCCTTGCCAAAACAAACTCGAAAATGGTCTACAACACACTTGGAGTCTTCGCCGGCGTCTCGGGAGCAGTGGGTGTTGGCCTCGGTGCCATCGGTGCCCATGCTATGAAGGGCAAGCTGAACGCCTACCGTGAGTCCACCACCTAAAATCTCGCTACCTTGTTGCATATGATGTAGAAAGCTGACCATATCTGTCTTCTTGTTCGTCTTTACCTACCGCTCGACAGAGATGGGAGCCTGGACCACAGCTACCCAATACCAGCTGATGCACAGCTTGGCGCTCCTCTACACCCTCAGCCTTCCCAAGACTGGCCCTGTGGTAGCAGCAAGCTACGCCTTCGCTACGGGCATTACCTTCTTCAGCGGCTCCATCTACGGTCTCTGCTTGACCAAGCCCGAGAACCCGATTCGCAAAGTGCTCGGTCCCATCACACCCATCGGTGGTCTCTCGATGATCGCAGGTTGGCTCTTCCTTGCCTATGCCAAGCGCCCACGCTCGTTGCGTTGAGGCTCTCTGCTCAGTCGTAATGTCGCCTTCTCATGATGTTCCTTCGATTTACGTTTCTCCTTAAATGTCAGCACCTCTCCATACTGAACACTGCGAGATGTCGGCTGCTAGACCCTGTGCGCAAAGGGACAAGGTCTTCATGCGTATGATGACCTAAAGCGCCGAAAACTCGCTAATTGTTAGACTTGTCACGCCGACATGATGTGTGCAAGAAAATCGGAGAGTGGAAATTTCGTGCGAAAAAAGGGAGGGATCCGAAGAGGTCCGCCCGTCCACTTGAGCGAAATCTCAAAGGACGATCGCTTCCGAAGAAGAAAGACAGAAACAGAAACAGCGCTTTCGGTCGGTGCGCCAACCGTCTCAAATTCGAGGTTTCTGTTGATCGCGACTGCAACACTTTCTAACCTTCCTTTCACCACCCCTCACTAAACGTCATCACTCTCAAAACATCAAAATGTCGGCCGCTTCCTGGAGAGCTCACTTCACGTACGTTTCGCACGACGTTCGCCAGCTTTGCGCAGATGGCAAGACTTGGGGGATTCGCACCACCGAGTCATGTCAAAGCTACAGCAGGAGCGACAAGTCAACAGCATCGAGTAGAATGTAGTAGCTCACTGACGCCTTTGATTACATCACTATCTTTCTCGACACAATGCTTTCGCTCGCTTTACGATCGCACACCATGACTTCGACACATGCAACGCCTTACCCCGCACGGTCTCTGCATTTCATCGGAAACATTGCATCGAAAAAAAACAGCTTCAACAAGTACACCGCCATCTGCGCGCGTGCCACCCGCCAGGCGCTCAAGGAGGAGGAGCGCGCCGCTGCCGAGCGACGAGGCTACATGGCCCTCCGATACCAGGAGTGGAAGGATGGCAAGGCCAGCGAGAACGTAAGTAGCTATTCGACTTGATGGCATGGCGTAGGCTTGGAACGGTTGCGACGAGACGTCGGCATTGTCGCAGAATGTCTCTGGACCATGGGAAACAAGATGTCGAAGCAGCAGGATTGGGAGCAGAGATGATCTCGTGGTATTGAAGATCGATGTCTAATGCTTGATGGCATCGGATCAGATCAGGTGGAAGTCAACCCGGCAAGCATTTCGCCGGTTGAGGAATTGCATCTGTGGTCGGCACGCCTTTCGCAACCGCTTCGATCATCTACAGCGTCATCGGCCGTCATCCAAACCACTATATTGCCCGGTATCATCATTCTCGCTCACAATACTGACGGCTCATCCCTTTTGTTCTAAACAGCTCAACCTCGCTGAGGAGAAGAAGCAATAAACAGCTCGCACGAACGTAGCGTTGGGCCTTTCCATCAGAAGCCAACTCAGGCCGAATGATCTGATCTACATCAAACATGAGCAATCTGATCCAGCCCCTTCGCGAACATGATTGTCCGCTGAAATATATTTTCTAGAACTTGTCTTGCTTGTTCGTGTTGTCACCTTGCGGTGAACGCTTTGGTCGTATGTGCTGTTTTGGGTGTGCCGCTGCTTCCGGATCGAGTTGCATCCATCAGTCTCGCTCACGATTGTAAGCGATGGAGAATGAGTGTGAGTAGAGCGGAGGATCATCTGGCGTTCCCGCTCGCTGCGTTGAAGCGGTTCAACTGCTTAGCTGCCGGAATGGGAGTGTGAAGCAATGCTAGGTCTTTGTATGGGAGTCTGGCATGGGATCGGGCACAGATGGGGCTCAAAGAGTCACACGATCGATTCGTTATGATAAGAGGCTGCCGGGCTCTGGACTTGCACCACACACGCCTGTGTTGCGGGCAGGACACTTGCCGACAAAGCGACAGGTGAGCGCTGGTGGGTCGCAATCTTCGGGGGCGACATCGCAAAGCAGCAAAGACAGGAAGGCGCACCGGCAAAGCGCTGTTTGAAATGCTCTCGAGTGGTGTGTAAGAAGGTCCGCTTGGAAGTCGCAGGAAGCTTGTCTTTTTTTGAAATGCCAAAACACGTTTCCAAGTTGGTGATTGAAATGCCAGCTTGAATTGGCTTTCATGCAATCGAGAGCACGTTCTCAAGGGTCCTCTCGATTCAAGCTCACAAGTCCCCACGATGGCCAACGTGGACAAGATCGCGCGACCTATCCAACATCCCCCCTTCTGTGACTCTTTGCATGCACAGTGCACTTGCTTCTCCTATTGTCACTTGACATTGGCCCAAAAGCAAAAGCAATGCGCGAGCGAGCGAGCCATGTCGGAAGAGCCGACGCTCGAGTTTTGCAGAGAGAGTCAAGTTTTGAGCTGCACGTTGAGCGCTGTTGGACGTCGGCCTTGCTCCGATGTCGCTTTCGCACTCTCCGCACCCTCGAAGCGCCGTTGGATGAGCATTGCTTTTCCCACGCTACGCCCCCTCTTGGTGACAAGCTCGTGTCGGTCTGTGGTTGTCATCTTTTCAAGTGTCCTGACCTTTGCCGTTGCCTTCCACTCAACTTTGCCCTTCCTCTCGCTTTGACCAGATGGTTTAACTCTTGTTACCCTTCCTGCTCCAACTATCATCGGCTTGCTCCCGACACAGCCCATCTGACCGTCATCAGCCATCCCTCCCAAGAGCACCTCTCGCCACCACCGCCACGGCACCATCCGATCCTCCCCCTCGCAAGCATTCCGTTACGAAGTGGACAATCCGTGCGCTTGCTTGCGGCCCACCCGACCGCAGCGGTAACGAAGCAGCCCTGTCGTGCTCTGCGCTGATCACCTTTCAACTTAGCCTCCGACACTTCTGGTCCACGATCACAGACCTTGGCTTTTGAGTCTGGCACGATCACCAGTAGCATATCCGCCACCATGCTCTACTCCACCTACCGCCCATCCGAAGCACCGCATTACAACCGCGACCATGCTGACACCTATCACAGTCATCCACAGCGGCCATCTCACTCCAATTATGCCGACACCAGCTCGTCTGCCGTTCCCTTCGGCTCCGCGACTGCCAGCTTCGACCGATTCGAGTACAAAGCACAGGCTCTTGACGCCTCGCTCGTAGAAGGTCGACTATTTGGTAATGCTCTTGTTCGTGATTGCTCGGTCATTGGGGTCTCTCAATCAGGCGGAGTCGTCGTGACGGTGTCACCAGGTCAAGTACCCGTTGCTGGCACATCCCCCATCGCCTTCGTAGCACTGAGTTCTCCGGGCAGAAAGCGCTCGATGCAAGGCGGCGACAAAGAGTCCAAACGCATGAAGACCGAGCTCATCAAGTGGATCGTCGATTTCGCCCCCCTCTTCAAGCAGATGAAAGGCAAGCTCATCTTTGTCGAGTCCATCCCGCGTGGTCCTGCCGGATCTGTGATGAGGCATCTGCTTGTCGAGAAAGCCACCTCTCCACCTGCTCCTGGCCCTGACAAAGGCTTCTTCAACACGGTCCTTTCCGAGCCCACCACCCCTGCTGGACCCAGCAAAGCCAGCTCCGTCGCTGGAGACACAAGCCACACAGCAAGCCCACCCAAAAAAGCCGTTCGAGACTCGAAACGTCGAGCAACGCACAGCCAGATCGAACGACGCAGGCGAGAAAAGATCAACGATCGGCTCGTCACCTTACGCTCCATCGTGCCCGCCTGCGCCAAGGAACTCGAAGACCGTCGACGACAGAAGCAGGAACAAGAAGATGAAGCGGCCCGCATCGCTGCCGGCGGTGCACCCAAGACGTACATCGACGCAGCCACCGGCAAACCGAAGCGCAAGAGAAACCGCAAGAAGCCCGACACCAAGAAAGCCGCCGGGGCGGACAAGGAAGAAGAACTCGGCCTGCACAAGCTCGAAGTCCTCACCCACGCCATCAACTACATCTTTGAGCTCAAGGCGTACATACACAAGCTCGAGACTGGCGCGAGTCCCGAGCACGTCCCGACGGCAGACAACCCGTTCGGCGTTCGCAATGCAGACGGAACCTATCGCCAAGACGCAAAAATCGAAGACGAGCCGGGATGCGGTGCCGAACCGCGCTTGCTTGCTTCGGATGGCATCCACCTCACGACCGACCGTCGCACAGAGACCAAGCCCGCACAACCCAAACGCTCCGCCTTTGACGAACACGACGACGAGTCCGAAGAATCCGAAGAGGACCAGATCGAAGACGACGTAGCCGAGGGAGATGACGAAGAAGACCCCGAACCAGCCGTCGTCGACGACGACGACGACGACGATGACGATGATGATCCGCTCGAACAACGACGAACCAAGAAACACATGGCCTACTCTTCCTCCCACCACCGCACGCAACACCCCTTCGTCAAGACCGAATCCTTCGCCGTACCCACTCGATACCTGCGCACCGACACAACCCGCTCCTCCTCCTCCTCCAGCAGGGAGAGCGCCGAAGTGTCGCCCGTCTTCTCGCTCGTCCCGCAGCCGAGTCCGAACACGGTTTCGCCAGCGACGACCGTCACCTCGCCCATGATGAGCCTCTCCGCCGAGTCGCCGATCATGCTCCCCGACCCTGCGATCGGCGTGTCCAAGCGCAGCGGTCTCGCAGCTCGCGTCTCCAACCCCTGCGTCGGATTCTCAAGCCTCCCCGCCTCCGCACTGCCCCTACCGGACCCACCGGGAGCACGACGAGAATCGAGCAGCTTTCTGTTCAAACAGCTCAGCCTCACCTCGCCCAACTTCGCCCCCTTCAACCCGTCCGTCCGCTCCTTCGCCGGCAGCACGTACGGCGAAGAATCCCAAGTTCGAGGTAGCAGCAGCAGCGACAAGACGCCGGGACTGTCCGATCGCGATCCTGCCCTCGCCTCGGACGCTTCCGCAGCGGCCGAGTTGCTGTTGAACTTTTCCACCTCGCCAGAGGTGCTCAGGCCGATAGGTGCGCACACACGCCCGACCGCAGGCCTGCCGAGCAGGAGCTCCTCTCGGTGCACTTTCGACTCGCCTCATTTGCACCGGTCCAGTTCACGTTTGACCAACAAGCAGGACGAGCAAGCGGAGGAAGAGGGTCTAGCGTCGCCCCCACACCTGGCGCTAGACAGCTCGTCCAGCCCAAACAACGACGACGCGGCCTCGGAGAGGACGGTCGACGAGCTGCCGGTGGCCAAGACGGCAGAAGCCGCAGAGATGGATACCGCTGCGTAGACAAAATAACGACATTACTCAAATGGACAGCGCCAACAGCCGAAACAGCTGTCGGTTCATGTCAGCACAGAAATCCCTCAGTCAACCGCAATTCCACGTTGGGTGCAACCCCCCTACCCAAACCATCATCAGAAACTTGAAAATTGCGCTTGCCTTGCCTTCGCGCATCCGGACAGCCGTGCAGCTGGTCCCGGAACGAGTCATGATGGTTGTACGCGGCTGAGCACAAACATCTGCTTACAACCACACGCTTGCTCACACAACGATGCGACAGCTCGGCATCGCCGTGCAGCACCATCCGCCTGAAAACTCGAATCGAGCTGCTCGGAGCGAGCCAGATCAACAAATGCTCCGCACACCAAAACAGCCCTTTTCGATCTCGCTCACTCTGTCTCATTCGCGGAGTTCTCAATGCACACGATCACCGCTACCCGCTCGCTCGTCCTGTGATCCCTTTTTCGTCTGAGTAGTGTCAATATTAATCAATAACTGTGCCATCCGCTAGCCAAAAAACTCCCAATCCCTCTCGACAAACGTCAGCAGGTAATCGTCGATCGTTCCCCCCTCTTCCTCCTCCTCCTCCTCACCTGCCTCCTCCACCACCCCACCTTCCACTCCAAGCGTCTCCCTCTGCTGCGGCGCATCCTCAAACTCCTCCTCCTCCACCATCTCCTCCCTCGCCCTCACCGCCGCGACCCTATCCTCCTCGTCCTCGGCCTCCAAAAACGCCCTCTCCACCTCCCTCGCCCCACCCACCTCCCCCT